>JPYR01000265.1:2792-23524 GCA_000775305.1 Belgica antarctica
ACCCGGTGAAAGGATAACTTTAAAATATGCGACACTCAGAAAACAACAAACGGCAGACGCAGAAAGGCATCGACGGCATTAGTATTCAAAAATCATATTTCTATTTTTGCGCTCATTGACATGCGGTTTGTGTCGATGTTTCCCCTTTTCAAAGTACATTAGTTCACAATTAAAACACGACATGATTCAATTTCGTTTGACATGTTGCACCAGCTCCAAAAGGACGATGATGTTTGACATAATTTATGCAGGGAACCTTTTGTCAGTCTTTTGCCGGCACTCTGCCAGTCACTACACTTTAAGGAGAAACGAAATTTTTGCAAAATTGAATTTGCATAGAGTCGTGTCGTATTAGGGCGAGACGTTGATGCGGCTTGATGAAGAACTAAAACGCTTTCAGATGCTGCAAATGCATTGCATGTTCCTCCTCTCGCCACTTTCACGTGTTTATTATAAATGCATAAAGAACGAAAAACTCGATCGACACATTCCATCAATTTATTTCCCGTAATGGTGCATTATTCAAAACTTGTTCTCGAGGTGAACTGGTAGCAGGAAAAAAACAAAGTTGCTGCAAAAAACTTGAAAGCTTTTTTGTTTGTTGTGAATTCATGTCGATGTGTGAACAAATTGATGTTTGGAACACCTTGTTGCGGACGTGTTAAGACCTGATGAACCTGGTGTGGACCTGATGCGAGAGATACAAAACTTGAAATGTTGATTTGCGATAAATCGAAGGCTTTCAAAGGTGATTAGGTGGTTATTTACGATGTTGTGTTTGTTCTAATTTTAATTTAACAAAGTAAAAAATCTTCAGTCATTTTGATCCATTCCCAAACACCCACATCACGTGCACCATGACAATCAAAGTGTCATCACATCATGTTACCCTTTTAAATGTCTCAAGGGACACATTCAGGTCATAAAAATCCAATGAATAATTAAACTGGCTTAATTATCGGTCAAATCTCGACACATTACGGTTGAAAGGGCGGCAAAGATCGTTGCCGAAGGATAAAAGCAAACAAATTTGAAGGATATGTTCATCAAGGAAATTAACCCATTTCATGCTTCCGCGCGTCAGTGTTTTTCATCTTTTGGAGTTCAGACGTCAAAAAATATTGAAATTCCATCAGCAAAGGATTCGCCGAAGCAAAGTGGCAACGTTCTCTCCTTTTTGAACTTTTCACATATGAAACTCATAATTTTCCCGTTGCTTGAACTCCAACAGCTTTCAGCTCTGCGTGAAATCACGAAGACTGCTAACATGGCGAGATGGAAGCAAATCCTATTCAGTCAAAATTGTTTCAAATTTTTTCGCCTTTCTTCATCACCTGAAGGCACTTTCAGACAGCATCAGGGGTTGTGTAATATTTTAATCCTTCACACGTTAACGGGAGAAGGGAAATTGCCAATAAACAGAATGTTAACATTCAACAGTGAAGAAATGTGTGGTGCGTTCCGTTTCGTGGGTTTAAGGTAGCAAGAAAAGTTTTTGGGTGCAAAGCAGTTTTGGGGAAAGAAAATGTTGGATTATTTATTTTCTTACTATTTTCACCCACGGATGCAAATCGCCTTTCCAACCCTGGAACAAAAATCGTAAAAATTCACTTTCAACGTTTTCATTTCCACCCCAAATATCAAACTGCAGCCACCTGGAATTTTTCTTTTATTGGCTTAGTCATTCCACACGCACTCACGTAAATTCTTTCGTTCTTAGTGAAGCTTAGAAAGCAAAAAGGTGAAAAGGGTTGAACTTCATTTTCAAGTCCGTTTTGGCCAAACATCAAATCTTGCTTCATTGAAATGAACTTGCATCAACAGGTAGCATTGATAAGCAGACTTAACAACCTTTTTTCAATGGCAAAACCCCAAAGAGTTAAAGTTCTTTCACAATTAATTTACAGTTTCATGTTCATGAATGCTTCTCGGTGTGTCGTTCCAGCTTCTAGTTCATCGATTTTTTATAATTCCATCGCAATGACACATTTTGCGGTGTACCGAAAAGACCGACGATGATGATGATACGAAGGGGTAGAAGCCGGTGTGTTGTTTGACACAAGTCACTGGATATAATGAAAAACAGACAACATCACCATCCCCAATGCAAATAACGTGTCATTTTTACAAATGTGTACGCAAATATTATGATGTTCATTGAGAGGGAACTTGGTGAAAAATTAAACGAAATTCCTGTACGTTTCTGCAGGGTTGCGATTGGCGTTTGGGAATTTCAGGTCATAATTTTTTCTCAGTAAGCAGTTTGAAGCTTGGCATGTAAGCTTTGAATCAAAGTATTTTATGTTTACTTTAAAACTAAACTGTAACTTTGAACTTTTTAAAATAAATATTGATATCTCCAACCCTGCAAAACTCTTCAATCCATCCCCTTTCACTTCTGACATCTCGTTTTCATGTGTGCCTAAGAAAAAAGTCTCTCACCAAGCTCCAGAATTTCTTTATATTTATGTATTATCGAACGTGACGTGAACGGAAGTTCAGCTAACTACGGAAAGTTTTATTTTTTTGAAGAAGTCACCGGGAGAGGGAAACCTCATGTTGTATTCAACACAGCCGAGATAAATTCTTCTGACAACATGAACGGCAAATAAGTGTCGGATTGAAGCATTAACTTAGCAGTTTTCACGTGCTTGTGGGTGTCAGTGTTCATCGGCAAATTTTTTTTAATGCAGTTGGAAAGAATTTTCATGCAAAAATTTCTGTCAAGTTCACTTCCAATGACGTTCATCTCCCTTCGTTCCAAGAACACTCATCAACACCTTCTTCTCGAGACAGTTGTCAGTTTGTCACACTTCCTTATTGTCGACGAGCCCAGAAAAGGAAAAACCTTTCTCACGCATTTTATTATTTTCGTTTTACTTCTTCATGTTTCGCATTCTCATGCAGGGATTATGAAAACTTGTCGCAGGGTGTGGGAGATGAAATATGTACAGGCAAACTTCGTTTCAATGGAACAATAAATGAAGTCTATTGAAAATCAATTATTTTATCGGATCTTTCAGGATTTTTTCAGATCAATAATTAGAATATTTAAATGTCCAACAAAACTTGCTACAAAAGTGAACTTCTGGATGCTTCACTGTAATCTGCGTAAGAATAAATCGAATTCCTTTACGCTGAATTTCCATTGTGTTTTTGTACAAAAGAAAGAAGGAAAACATATTTTTGCATATTGAATAAATTGAAAGTACAAAACTGAATCGTCTTATCAAGCCCTTCATCATCATCTCGGAAGACGAAATGAAAAATGCTTTTTATCGATGGCAGGAAAATATTTTCAAAAGGGGATATAAAAAGCGGCGGAAAGGAACTTTTTCATTTATTATCAACACACAATAAACATGCTTTTTATGCGGCATCGGCTTGTTTAATTTAGGTTCACACCTGGAAACTGTCACGTCGTTAAACTTTTCTTATCTTTCTTTTGATTTGAAATGGCATTTCAATATTTTACAGTCAGTGTTTGGCGTTTGCTGGCTGTTTGTTGAATTGAATGCAATCAGTGAGATTTTCAGGAGATTGTGATCGATTGACCGTCCGATTAGGTCATCATATGGAATCGTGGGCTGTGAAAATACTGCACTTGGTTGTTTTGAAGCTGTGAACAGTTTTACATCACAAATACCTGTCCTGGTGTTGCCTACTGATGAATCAGTTCATTTTTCTAATCATAAATGTTTTTCCATCACGTTCAACAGGCTTGTATCTCTATATGGTTTGTATCTCATGATGGTTTGTATCTCATGGCGAACATTTCTATTCAAATCTTAACTCCAAGTTCATCATGCCAGGCAATATCAGAATCTGTTCCATGACGATAACAATAAAAAGTAATGAAAGGCATGCAGATGAATTAATTCCGAACGCCTTGAAGATTTCTAGTTGAGATAAGTCGCTTTCAATCTTGGTACACCTGAAAAGGGGTGTAACTTCAGTTTAGATCGATAACAGTTTGTTCAAGGTTCAGAAAGTTTCCGATGTGGAAACTAAAGAGACATTCTTCCATCTGAACTGAATGTTTTCACTTTCTTTGTTTACGTCTTCAAACCTTTCATTTGAAATTGATCGTCAGATGATGAACGGGAAACTTCAATGCCGCGATAGAAATAGTATCTGGAGATGTTTCAAGATGATTTAGTTAAAATTGTGTCAATATTGCAAGACAAACGGTTGGAAACTTTTCAGTTGCTTTTGAAATCTAGCAAAACTTCTGAAGCTGAACAGATCATGTAAGATGACAAACTTTACACACTTTTTTCTGTTTACCGATTTTGGCTTAAAAAATCACAAAAATCTATACAACTCGAACGTGTAACACACGTGAACTCAATCACTAAGTAAAAAAGTTGTCACACGAGTTCAATCAAGTTCTCTAATGTCATTAAAGTTCAAGCTATTCAGATATGAAGCCGAATTTTCATTGTGCACGACATAGCAGAACGCTGCACAAAAAGAAGCTTTCAAACAGATTTTAAAGAAAATGATGAAGAACAGTCTTTTAGTACCGGTTGTCCGTGGCGATAAAAAATTCATTAATTCCGCTGTTCTGCAAACTTTGGAGCAGGAAACAATACCACATAAGATAAATAGTAACCAACACGAAAAGATTGACGTTAAAGTCACCCGCAATCATATCACTGGCATCGGTGGACGCGTTGAACGACTACAACATGCAAGTCCTGTTATCACCACATTCAATCCTTTTTGATGCAAGCGTTCTTTTGAAAGTCGACATTTTTCAACATTGTTGGCTTGATTAATTTGATTTTGCTGTTGTTCAACCAAACCCATTCTGTGAACTAGGTCTGTGATTTTTCTTGAAAACTTGTTCCGGGATTGTCACCAAATTGTTATGAGCCAAGCGAAACGCTTTTTGAGCTTAACCAAGTTGGCGAAGAGGTGTTCGTGAACTTCCCAAATGCTGTTGTTGTCGAGATTTATTTCTTCAACATTTACCAGCGAGTTAAACAGTTCTGGATGCAAGAATTGAATTTCGTTTCCATAGAGTTCGAGTGTTTTCAGATTTCTCAACGACTTGACAGCTCCAACCGAATGAATTGTATTTTGTTGATGCTAAGATAAAGAAGTTCTAAACTCACGAGATCTTCAAAGACATCGCTGGATCATTTCGATTTTGTTCCTAGTCAATTGCAAACTTCTTAACTTTGTCAACTTTTTGAACTGATTCTCGTCGATAGCTTTCACGATTACTAAGTCTGGGAAAGCTTGAGCTACGTTCGATGGAATGAACTTCACATTTTTGACTGAACCTTTGACTGAACCATGACACTCGATGCGATTTTGACATTTCCGTTTCCAACATTTCCTGCGCTTCAATCGGCAGGTTTTCGTTTTTTCATTTATGCTGGGCCACGTAGACGTGTCAATTGTACATGGAACTGTCTGTGCTGCAGATCAACAAATGATTGCAGCTACTGCGATTATCACCTCAATATTCCTGTGAAGTAAGAAATTTTTTCTAAATAAAATGAACTGATTAAAAGAATTTTTGAACAAAATCTAAATTTAACTTGAATGACCTTAGATCTACAATTTTCACTAAAGTTTATGAAAGAATCAAACCAGCAATCTTCTGGAAAGTGTTTCAAATGTATTCCTTAAACTCGCTCAGAATCAGACCTGCGATCTAACGGAATATTTATTTTCGTTTCCAGTCTTGCGCCGAATCTCAATAGATGGATTTTCGTGCTTTTAATAGTCACAGCTGATTTCACGTGTGAATGATTTTGCGTAAAATCACACAAAGTTTTCCTGTTAAACTTCCAAAAATGTTGAGAAACCCAGCCGGTGACCGAAACAAGCAGCCGATCGTCGAAGTGCTGCAGCAGTTCATTGATCCCAGCTTGAAAGCGAACTTGCTGGAGATTTCGTCTGGTGTCGGCATGCACGCAAGTTTTTTCGCGCAGCACTTCCCAAACACGACTTTCCAGACTTCGGAGTACGAACAAGGAGTTTTCAGCAGCATCAACGCTTATCGGCTGAACTCGGGTGTTCCAAATGTTCTCGAGCCGGTCTTCATCGACGTATCGAAAGATCTTTCGGACTGGGAAGCAAAGTTCTACGACAAACCGCTCATCGAGTGTCAGAACACATTCGACTACATGCTCAACATCAACATGATGCACATTAGCCCATTCAACTGTTCCGAAGGATTGTTCGCGAACAGCTCGAAGCTGCTCAAGAAAAACGGAATTCTTTTCACTTATGGACCGTACGCCATCAACGGCGTCCTTGAACCTGAAAGCAACATTTCCTTCGACCAAAGTCTGAGAAGCAGAGATCCAAGCTGGGGCATCCGTGACATCGCAGACTTGAAGAAATTGGCGGCTATGAACTCAATTGAGCTGCAAAAAGTGTTTAATCTGCCATCGAACAACAAGTGTTTGGTCTGGAAAAAGTTGTAAATGAGCAGCAGAATATTGATTGAAATAAATTCAACCCCAATACTGTCATGTAACTCGGCCAATGTTTCGTTAATGATATTTTTATTTAAATAAACCTAAATCTAGATGAATAGTTGTTTTGAAATGAATACAAAGTTTCCTTTTTAAAGATTCTACGGGAAGCAATTTTGAGACGCGATTTTATTCACAAAAAAAAACAAATTTTTCTGTCTGCGAACGAATTTTAGAACCGAAACGAATTAAAGCCTTGTAGAGCGGACAAAAAACCTGAATAGAACGGTAGGAAAAATCGATTCTTTAAATCATCAGTCTCTGAACTTAATCTCGAAAGAAAATCGTCTCGAATTATTGGCAGGCGACGCTTAAGACGAGTCACTGCCGTCGCCCTCGCGCTTTGTGTAGAATAAAATGTACGGTTTACAATCAGCCACGACGTCCTCGGTGACTTCCTTCACGGAAGAGTCGTTAAAGTGCATCCAAACACCGTTGTTGTAAGCGTAAGACGTGTAGTGGCCGTTAGACGTGCCGGATCCGTGGTGAACTATAACAGCGGCCAGGTCGTAAATGCTGCTCGAGTTGGAGCGTCGTGTTTCCGGGCCACTGTTCAGCACGAACTTTGAGAGATCCAAAGCAGTGATTGGAAAGTTAATGCGAAGATCAATCTTGGTTCTACAAATAATTAGATGAATTTTACGGTTCAATGCAAACAGTTCAATGCCCACCTGTAATAACTATTCCAGCGAAAGCGTTTGATGTGCAAACACAACACACTCGGTAGCCGGCGGATCCAAAAGCGTTTAGTTGATCGTTGCTTCTTCTTGCAAGTGCTACAGTGATAAAGCTCCGTTTCAGTCAGCTCCTCGATCGAGATGAAGCTCGAGAGACAGTCAGAGATGTCGCAATACGGTTGCTTCTTGTCAACGTCGTCGACGTCCTTGTAATATTTTTCGGGAATGTCCAAAGAGAGATCTAGGAACGGGTCGTGCTTTTTGCTCTCCTGACCACACACCAGACAGCGAACCTCGCTCAAAAGCGTTCCGCCAAACACGTTCGTAACGAACGACGTTCCTTTCTTAGTGGGAGTCGGCGGACACACGTAGTTCTTCATTTTGCTGTTGGTTGGCGCGGTCGGTGGTAGCGAGTTGGGAACGGTTTGAAGTTCGGTGTGCAGGCGGTCGAGCATGTAGCGCAGAAACTCATGCGCATCGTGTTGATGATAGCCTTTGAACTGCGGGACCACCTTCCAGATGACGAGAAACAAACATTCCGGTGAAATCGATGCCTTGTTGTTATCTGCGCCGCTGTTGAGATCGATAAGAACCTAAAAAGATGGAAAAACAATAAGTAACCACGTCGGCCGTGATTGCGCATCTTCCCAAACTGACCTTTCGCAACTCCTCAACGAGGAATATTTCATCCAGGTTTTCCTTGATGCTGCGAGAGTAATACGGTCGCGGCTTTGGCTGCTCAATCTTGGGCAGGTTGCTAAAGTAATAAGTGAACTGTTGAATGTTGTGGAGGGATTGCAGCACGCTGTTCATAAAGCAAGTGTTGCCCAGGTTCTTCAGCCCAACCCCTTTCTTCTTGCCGTTGGCCTTCTTTTTAGCACTCTTCGGCGACTCTGAGTCGTCGCTCGACTTTGTTCGCTTACGGGGTCGAAGGTTGACACCAGACTGGAGTGACTCCAGGCCCGAATCACACGAGCTGGTGCTGACGGCCTCTTGCGATTCCACCACGATCGTCGATTTCGTCGACACTTCTTCAAGGTTGAGTGATGTTTCCGAGTCGCTGGTAACGTCCTGTGCGGCGGTCAGCTCTTGCCTAAACTCGCCCAGCTCGTCCTCGTTGTCAACAAAGTCATCGCATTCGTAGCAGTAGCAGGCAGATGTAGTCAGACTTATCGTGACATTGTGTTTTGTTTCTTCCCAGTGATTTTTTGCGTGCAGGTTGACGTACCGGGAACAGAAAATCTCGCCGCACTTTAAACACATCCAATTGTCTTTTGAAGCATTGACCGAGCCGCTGTTTACGCAATCTGGTCAAGAAATCAGCAAATGAGTTGATTTAATCATAATTATTCGCCGACTTCAGGCGATTTTATCGCAAATCTCGCCAGCCCTTCCAAAAATATCGAAAGTGACGTCAATCGGAGAGCGTAAAGTCCACGAGCAACAATGCCCGAGGCCGCTCGAACAGCACCAATAAACTTTAATGGGCCTCGCGCTTTTGAAAAACTTCTTCATCCGATCGATATCACTTACGAATCGTTCCGCAAAAATGAGAAAAATTCATTTTTTACCCAAACACTTGAAAGAATTCTTCACTTCGCTCTTCTTTGATTTGAGAAATTCTCGGTCGATGCCGATGTCGGTTATTATGTGACCGCAAGGCTTGCTGTCCATCCTTGCGACTACTTTATCGCTAAAAATCCTAAGTTTATCGAATTTTTTTGCCAATTGAGTCCCGAAGAATCTTTTTCCTTGTTCCGAAGCAACGTTTTGCAAGTTCCGTCACAAGAAAATTTGAATTCGAGAAATCCGTTAATTTTTTTAGAAACTTTGTAGAAGAATTTCATTCGATTTGAGGGAGTATTGAAGTCCGATGGTTGATTTTATTAAGAAGTGTCTTGAATCTTGGTTAGGAAGGGAATTGAGCGAATAATTTGACTCAAAATTACGACATATCACGTCATTCACAGTCAAAACAAACCATTCGAATCGAGTCGTAGAATACAAGACTTCCCTTGAGACAAACTTTAGGAAAACTGCAAGTTTTGTCACAAGGAGTATATAAAACAAATTGTTTGCAGCAGGTGTGAGATTTATCAATTCTGAAACTGAATATCAAGGAAATCTTGACTAACCTAGTCAACTTTTTTTTTTCATGTCAAAACCTTCAGTCAAGCGTTCAAACTTAATTATATCAAAATTTATCATCCCACATTAACCACCAACTACCTCAAAACCGAGCTTGATCGAACTGACAACCTCCCCCTCGAAAACATTCAGCCGCAGTTCCAACATCAACTCACCTCAGTCGAGATTTTCGCGTTTGTCTCAAGGGCAGCGAAAAGTTGAAAAATCCAATCCTACCTGTCGAGATAGAAAAAATCGTGAAGAAGAATTAAAAAAAGCTACTTAAAGGGTCGAGAAAACTATGAAATAGCATACAGAGACACCTTAGCGCGGATTTTTCTCTTTAGTTTTCGGAAATTTCGCGGAGAAACGTCTAAAAATCGAGAAAAGTGAAAAATGAAAGAAATTTAGTCTGGATAGTTGGCTCCGAAGGCTTTCTCGGGCCCCGCAAAGCTTATCATGTGCAAATGAACTATAAACGCTATAAAAAATCGTAATCTTTGGTGCTCATAAATTGAATCAAGTTCTGTAAAATTCGTCAGTGTTGTTTTTTTGTTCGCTCGTCGTCGTCGTCGTCTGTTTTCATCACAAAAGTTTATAAAACGAAATGGCCAACAATAAGTTCAATCAGGTAATGCAGTGTTCGCGTTTCGCCCCGAGCACTAATTGAGTTAATACCAAACCTCCTACAAATTTTCTTGCTTCCACTCTTGCGTTTCGTCATCGGACGTCGTTCAAGTGGCAATTAATCGATGTTATAATCGACGTCCGCGGACAAGAACCTCTTCTTCTTGCGTCAAAGAAATTCTTCAACATTTTTCTCTCTATTTACTGTTATGCCTCGTTACGAGACACAACATCGGAGGCACCTCACACATGTATTCCTTCTTTTTGCATAAATTATTGAAAAGAAAAAAGCTGAGCCAATCGAGAGAAGAAGAAAATGAAAAAAATTGAATAAACGAAATCTCGTGAAGGTTTTTCTATCATTCAATCGACTTTCGATAGATACACAATAAGGAGAGCCGTCGATGAGTGACGTCAGTGTGGGAGGTTGCGCTTCTGTTGTGGCTCGTGCGCTTGAACCAAGGTCATCAGTTTTGAGAAATGTCCAAAAAAAATTCGAGTTTGAGTGGACTTGACAGGGAATTTTGGGTGATTGTGGGTGTGAAGAGGGTGGACAAGCGTGTGAACATATATCAAAAAAAATCTTCGAGACTCCACTCAATTACCTCATGAAACCCAAGCCAGTGACTTCACTCCCAACCGGCCCACAATCAAAACACGAAAAGAACTGATTTCGTTGATTCGTGTACACCGATGCAATACTCGCTTGTGTATTCATCGATGACGAAAGGAGAATACTTGGAGAATTTCCAAAGCTAGTTTCGCGCTGAAATTTCTTCACATTTCGGGGGAGAGAAACTTTTATTATCTTGCGCTATTTGCTTTTTAGCATGCACGTTCAATCGGACCTTGACCGAGTTCACAGCTGTTTCTCATCCGATGTTTCTGTTTGTTTCTCCTTTTCTTCTCGCCCGCCCGCGCGCGCCATTCTAGAAAGTCGATCCCGAGCTGATATTCACGAAACAAGAGCGCATTGGCAAGGGATCGTTCGGCGAGGTGTTCAAAGGCGTCGACAATCGCACTCAACAGATAGTTGCCATAAAAATCATCGACTTGGAAGAGGCTGAGGATGAGATCGAGGACATCCAACAGGAGATTATGGTGTTGTCACAATGCGACTCGCCATTCGTGACAAAATATTTCGGGTCGTATCTGAAGGGAACCAAGCTATGGATCATCATGGAGTATCTAGGCGGCGGGTCGGCGCTCGATCTTATGAAAGCCGGTCTCTTCGAGGAGATGCACATTGCCATCATTCTTAGGGAGGTGCTGAAGGGTCTCGACTACCTGCACTCCGAGCGGAAGCTCCATCGAGACATCAAAGCCGCCAACGTGCTGCTTAGCGAGATGGGAGACGTGAAGCTGGCTGATTTTGGTGTGGCCGGTCAACTAACCAACACAACTTCAAAGAGAAACACCTTCGTGGGCACTGTAAGTCAATCAAATAATGCTTGTGATGCAGATCTAAATGACTTTTTTCAATAACAGCCGTTCTGGATGGCTCCGGAGGTCATCAAACAGTCGATGTACGATTCCAAAGCCGACATCTGGTCGCTGGGCATCACCGCGATCGAGCTTGCCAAAGGGGAACCGCCAAACTCAGAGCTCCACCCGATGCGCGTTCTCTTCCTGATCCCCAAAAATAATCCGCCACAGCTGACTGGAAGCTACTCGAAACCATTCAAAGACTTTGTTGAGGCTTGCCTGAACAAGGATCCCGAAAATGTAAGTGCTTGCGTGACTAAACTATAAAAATTTCAATTGAATTCTTGAAAATTCCATCAATTTGTAATGGTTTTCCTTCATTTCTAATAAGTTTCCTTTCGTTTTCCCTAACAGCGTCCCACGGCCAAGGAACTTCTCAAGTATCCCTTCATCAAGAAAGCCAAGAAAAACGCTTACCTGATCGATTTAATCGATCGCTTCAAGAAGTGGAAGAACCAGAAAGGCGAGGAGAGCGAGACGGAATCCGAGAACTCTGATTCGTAAGTCGACGCCAGCGCTTCTCAAGTTTCAAGATTTCTCAATTCCAACTCTGTTTGTTTGCAGCGAGGAATCCAAGCCTGACAGTGACCTTGACGAGCCGTGGATCATGACGGTGAAGGGTCTCCAGACCAACAGCAAACCGTCAATCTTCAGCCTCGACGATGGCAACTTCAGCAATGGCTCGTCTAACAGCAGCAGCCCGTCACGTGATGTCAACTTGAATCACTTAAAGATCGTCAACCCGGCGCAACGGTCGCCGTCACATAATCAGGGCTTCTCGCCAAGCAGCTCGCCAACGAGAGAAGTGCCAGAATCACCGACGCAGAAATCGGTCGTTCATCTGAAAGAGAAGAAAGACGACCGATACGTGATTGAGTCTACGATTGAGATGGTCAAGAACGAAGAGTTCGTTTTGAAGAGTCCAGAAAAGCCGTCGCCGAAGCAAGACGTAAGTTGCCCGTGACTTCCAGCAAGCCTCAAACAATGCTTCATGCACCTTTCTTACACCTTTCAGCCTCGAGAAACCGATATCAAGGAAGAGCCGTTGAACGGGCGTACTGCAATAAACATTCCAGGCGATCTGCCATCGCCCAAATCAAAATCGCCACCAGCCGTGGTCGAAAAGCGCAACTCGCTGCGTAACGAACAGCAGCAAAAGGAGTCTCGCGAACACCACCGAGAGCGAGAACGGGAACGAGATCGAGAACGAGAACGGGAACGAGACCGAGATCGAGAACGGGAACGAGACCGAGAACGAGAACGGGAACGAGACCGAGAACGAGAACAACATCACAATGGTGCCAAAGTGAGCAATCACCACAACAATAACAACAAGATCAACAGCGCCTGCTTGAACAACTTGATTCTGCCGCTCTTATCAGACGTAAGTTGGCGGTCGATGTGTGGGTTGAGGCGGGGATTTATTGATGTTCTGCGGAAATAATTAGCCAGACAGGCTTTTTATATCCGCAGGCTTTGTTCAGGCGCTTCGTATGTGGACAATGTCTGGGTGGGTTGCATAACAGTGATCGTAATAGCGAGAATTTCACCACCAAGTGATGAACTCATAAGAAAAGTCGATGAAACAACAAATAGAGTCGATGAAATTGCAAGAAATCCGCGTCGAAGTCCGCTCCCAACTGGCTTAGCTACTGCCTCTACCCACAAAATACCAAACCCATGACTTTCCCAATTTAAACGTCGCTATCGCTTACGCTGATATTTTATCAATTCTGTTTCTCTGGTTTTAGATAACAAGCAATCGACATCAATACACAAACAACAACAATGGAAACCGAAACTCCACTGATGTTATCGACCTGCGGGCTTCATTTGAGCTGGCCGAGCGCAGCTGTCCGGGCGTGACCGACCTGTTTGTCAAGGAGATCATCCACAAGCTCATGCCGGGATTTTCGGAGACGCGGATCAACCACATCATCGACAAAATGTCGCGATAAAGGTCTTCGCATGTATTATTTCACGTTTTCGATTCTTTTCCTTATCACCGAAACTGTTTTTCGCCATCGGTGGTTGACCGTGGTGTTCTCATTTCACACCTTACCGCCCCATTAAAATTATTTTGCTTTCTGTTGCAAGAGAAATTCTTAGCGAATGTTGTAATGAAGGCGAGAAAATGTATTAATTTATTAATTTTCATGAGAGCGAGCTGCTGAATGCGTTGGAAGACATTCCAACCGCCTTCAGCCCTTTAAATTTCTTTTGCTTAATAGTTAAGGCACACAAATCATGTTGAAAACATTTCCTAATTTTAAAATCAAAGCAGAAAATTTAATTAAACTAATCGCCAATCTTCCATTCGAGAAAGAAACAAAAAATTCACGTTGAATGGAAAGTTTTTGTTTAGGGCAAAATGCGTGGTGGAAGTAGACGTTGTTGGATGTAAAATTGAAACTGAAAGACGTTTGAGTATTTGAGAAGCCGCTAAAAATGGCTTCGTGATGTAACAAAACAAATTAATTTCGAGTAAACTGTGTAAATAGCGAAGAGAAAAGGCATTTGTATTATAAAGCGAAGAAGATTTTAAGGAAACAAAGTAGTTTGTGAGACGAAAAAGGCAGAAGACAAGACGTTTTCTCGAGACAAACAGCAACACAAGTCAATCATTTATCCACTTTCACTGATAACAGCAAAACAAAGTTAAAAATAGTGGAATTTAAAATTAAACGAGAAGAATTTGTTGACGCAATTTTGAGTCTGTTCGTAGATGATGAATTTGTTTGTTCCCCTTGGATTCCTTGATGGAGTCGATGGCTGACAAGACTTGAGGTTGCGCTTAGCTGGAGGCATGTGTGGAAATGTTCAAAGAATAATGATTTTGTTTGGGCAAACTCGAGCCTGGCCAGCCTCGACCTGAAACAATAACTAAAGTTTCCTTTCCGAAGGAAATTTTCGGCAGTTTATTAGCCGTAGCAACATCAAAATTCAGCTTAATTTATTTTTGAAATGAAAGTCGTCTTATCAAGTCTTTAGAATCACTTTGTTCTCACCGGGGGACGATTTGAGTATTAAGTCTCGTCCTTAAATAAATGTTGACACCTTCAAATCATCAAATAATTTGAAGTTATTAAGCAAACGTTCGATTAAAATGAGACTTTCTTCTTCTTATCAAGACTTAAGACCTGAATCGTTTCCGCTCGTAAAACAAAATAAAGAAGAAATAAGTGTTGAGAATTTTAATCCCTAGAAGGCAAGAACGGAAAAAATCTAATTAATTAACGTCAATAAAATGAAAACTGGAAATTTTGAAAAGAAAAAGTTAATTCTCTTGAAACCTGTTATCATCGCTCAACTGGTTTAAGAATAATTTAAATTTCAGTTTGTCTCAAACATGGATATAAGTCGCACGTTCGTTGGAATAATTCTGTTTCTTTCATCGACTTGCTTGTGTTTCGTGACTCAATATCTTGGCAACTACTTGACCGACGATGAATACAACCGCCGCGAGTTTTGTTCGACTCCGTTATGTTTGTATGACAGTGATCGGTTGATTTACGCGGCGAGTCACAACTCATCGGAATTTCATCCATGCGATGACTTCAAGAATTTCGCGATGGGCGAGTTTCTTAAGCACAGAGTGGTCAACGAAAGATACCGAAGCATTGGCTTTAAAAATGACATTCAGAGGCAATATTTAGAAAAGCAAAAGGTCATTCTCAAAAAACCGATAGAACCAGACGAGCAGAAGATTTTCAAGGTCGTCAAAAGCTTCTTTCAAAAGTTTATCAACTCAGGTTTTTAGTTTTAGTTTTTAGTTTGTATTTTTTAATTTTGCATGGAATTCTTATGCAGGATCGGTGGACAGAAACGGTGGAAGCGAAGTGATTGCTTTTTTAAACCGACATGGTGGATCTCCACTCACTGACCCAGCCTGGAGTGAAGATAAATTCAATATCACAGCTTTGTTCGATTTGCACCCGTCTTTCGCGATGGAAACTTTTTTTTCTCATTATTTGACTACTTGCCCAAGAAATGGCTCTGAAATGGTTTTGTGCTTTTTTTTGAAATCCCCAATCAAATTGGATTCGGAAGATTTGTTTAGAGTTCTCAAATCTATCAATCTTGACAGTGAACAGAAGATTAACGCTGTTAAAGATTATGAAAATTCTTTGCTCTGAAAAAAAGTATCGCTGATGAAGCAATCGAGGAGAAAAAAACCTTGAAAATCAAAGAGTTGGACCACATATTCCCAGAGCTCAATGTAAACTGGTTGCATACCATCAACAGTCAGTTGCTTAAGCGTTCCAGAGTAACGGAAGCAGAAGATATTCTAATTTATCATACAAAAGTAGTCAAAGAACTGTCAAAAAAATTGTTGCAACGTGGAAAAAGGTAAGAATAGAAAAGTTTACTTCCTTATCTAATTTTTTTATGCATTTCAAAGGTTCATCGCCAATATCTTCACTTTATTGTTGCTAGAAGAATGCAAAGCTCTATTTATTGTTTACTCAGACAGTGATGAAGCATCAAAGGGGGGTGGAGCTAAAAGAAGTTTCCAAAGGTTCGAACAAGGTGTGAAGCAGCTTGAAAGTCACGCAATGATTGCTTTTCAAGCGTTACTGGCGAAGAATTTGTTCAATTTTAAGATTCAGAACGCTGTAAAAGAGTTAGCGACAGAAGCTGTCACAGACATTGTAAACGAACTAAAAGAATCAATAGTTCTTGAACCATTTGTGATGGAAAAAATTATTCGCAAAGCCGCAACGATGAAATATTTGGTGATGTTCCCTGAAGATGTCTTGAATGCTACAAAAATTGACGAGATCTATGAAGATCCCGGTCTGGATGGATCAGAATCGCTTGTTGAAATTTATCTTCAACTGCGAAAGAACGATTTCAAACTTACGAATGAATTGAACTACGCCTGGATTGAAGAATTGTTCTTCATGTCAACGGAGAATGTAGAATACGATGAAGAAGAAAACATTTTGAGTGAGTTGAATCGTCACATCAACTTTCCGAATGTACCATTCAAATACTTTTAGACCTCCCAGCGGTACGGACACTTTATCCCAACTTCCACCCAGACCGACCAAGGTTTTTCAACACCGCCACACTTTATCTTAGTGTCAGTAATGTGTTCGCCGCTGGAATAGTGCGGATTGCAGATAAGAAGTTCGATAACACTTTCCGAATGATTCTCGACGGCAAAACCCTAGCTGACAAGAATTATCAGCTGGTGGAGGCAAAGAATTGCAGTTGAGCGCTTTCAAACTCACCAACCGTCAAATGCTTTGGGTCGCTTCCATGCACCGATATGTTGAGAAGTTCCATCCCATCAAGGTCGATTACCTGAAATTGTCGAAAGTTCGAATGCAATATTTGCATGTCTATTTTAAAAACTTAAAGCCTTTTAGAAAAGCTTTCCACTGCGGTGACTTAACTGCCGAAGAGAAGGTTCGATTGGATGATTCTGTTGACAAAGAAAAGAAGTCAACTCCTAACTACGTTTACAATGTTTACGATTTGTACAACCGCGATCGTTAAGAAAAGCAAAAATTATCAAAGCAAAACGCATTTAAATTTCTAGTTTGAAGCAACATGTTTGAATCTCGGCTGAGATTCTTTCATTTCTTTCTTTATTTCTCCCTAAAATTCAGTTTCAGCAAATTTCGCAATAAAAAATAAAAGATTTTCTTTCCGCGTTCATTCTGTCCATTCTCTTTGGCTTACACAATAAATCTTAAATTTTCTTTGTAAATATCAATTTGTGTGAGGAATCTACGATTTCATTTGTTTACCCATGGCTAATTGATCATAAAAGTGGCGTAAATAGCGCGCGGTGAGCTTGCACAAAGACTTTGCTTCGTTAATTATCAACAATCTTTAATGTTGAGTTGTAAATTTTCTTTGCTTTGCTGACGTTATCAAGCTGGACATTAAGGATAAGAGAAAATTGGTTGTTTTTCAGCTAAAAGTATCAATCTAGAGATCGGCTAACTCGCGATCAAGGCTTTCTCGTCTCTGAAGCTTTCGATACTTGATGATCACGACAAAAACTACGGCGTTCAGGATGAACAGCGCCGACACGATGAAGACCGGCAGCAGCACGTCTAAAATAGAAGAATCGCTGATTAGAATGGATTCATTGGTTGAGGAGTGTCGCGGGTCAGTGATGCCTGCGAACCGATGAAGTCAATGCTCAATCGATAACCAAGTCGAATTAGGTTAAACTGCTTGCCCTACTTAGGATTTCTTTTTTTTGTCTGTTTAAACCTGAGCTCATGCTTTGGGGCAGACAGAAATTATGTCATTTGGTCAACAGCTATCGACAAAATGAAGTCTTCATGAGATAGTTTGATTAATTATCGACTGAATTAACACCATCGACGCGTAATTAAGGCAAAATCACATGTAGACTTCGAAGGAAACACGTCGAAAACATGCTTTCAGACATCACTCGCCGACAAACCCCAAACTTGTTCACCGGCAACTCACCATCGAACGTATCTGTGTCATTTCCAGACATTCTGCTCTCTTTTCTCAGACGATCGTTGAACCACAAATCAACTGGACCGCTTCCGTTCACTGCTTCTAGTTCTATAAAGAAGAAAATCACGAGTTTCAGTTCTTATCCGATTGATAACGGCAATCAAGCCGCAGCTAACTTACCGACACAGTTAACCAAAGTATCGTTCCAAGTCTCGTTGATGCAGTCGAGAATGCGCTCGGGATGTGATGAGTCTGGAAAAACGTGCTTCGGCTGACAAACAAACTTTGCTTGCTTCTCGACGCGATAATCTAAAATTACTCGCGATGGCGTGGGCGGCAGAACACAACCGACGGCTGACAAGTCGAAACAGATTGATAAGAAATCGAAATTTACGATTATTCACGAGAAGTTATTGTGGAAAGTCACAAGAATCGAGAACAAAAACTGCATCAGTTCCGAGTGATAAAAAAAGTTGTTTTTATAACTGAGAACTGCTCTCAAAATCGTTTCAATCTCTCTTGAGTATTACGCAAGGGTGACCAGACTAGGGAAAACTTCGAAAATTGCACAGAAAATGGAAATTTCTAAAATTATTTTTAACCCGAAATCTTTTTGCTATGAAAATTCACGTAATTTGCGTTGCACAACTGTCAACCCGGCGACTTTTATCCGAAATTTTTCTCTGTTCTCTCTCTTTACCCAAAAAATAATTCTCATTAGTATGGTTATTTCTGTCATTGGCACTCGAAGCAACACTTGGAAACAATCTTTGTTATTTTTTCGAACACGCAATAGTTGTTCGAGGGTTGAATGAAGAAATTTCTTGCTTCACGAACTGTTTCTTAGCTTTTTGGAAATAAAACAGAATAGAAGAGAAGAGAAGTTGTGCTAATGAAATGGTGGGGACTGTACGGTTAGAAGTCACAGGAAGATTTTTGTCTTGAACGATAGAAAGTATCTTGAAACCTGATAAAAAGATTTAAACTCTGTCATTCAACCTTTGACCTAACTTCAGCTTAAACCCCAAACAATAATCCAATTAGAAAATTCTAACGAGCAATAAATTTCCACCAACTTCAACCTCAAAGTGACATTCCATTCAAATTGCCCCCAATAAAACAAGCATTCGTAACGTCCGAGATAATTTTGGCAATAAATTTTAGTTTATCAGCACCAAGAGTGAAGCTTCGAAACAGAACTTTATGACCTGCGAAATTTTTGATGATTTTCTGGCGACTCGCGCGAAGCGAAATAAAAAACAATCACGAAACTTATTTTAATAAAATGTTCTGTTTTGACAGAATTTTCCACCCCTCTTGAGACATTTCCGCTGTTAAATGCGTTGAAATATAATCAAAATTTACGCCACTGTAGAATCTAATAAGCAAACTTCTTGCAACCTACCTTTGTAATGAATAAGGAACCCTCGCTTCGGGTAAATGGATCTCGACTTTGTTCTCAAAATTATCTTCGAGATGAAAAAGGGGAAAGCAGATAAAAAGAAATGGAAAAGTTTTCCATGTAAATTACGATATGAGACATTCCTTCGCACAACTCACTTCAACATTGTTCGAGAACGATTGCACTTGAACAGGTCGGCTGATCTCTGAACAGCCTCGATACAAACTCTTCCCCGGTTACCAACCGTCCGACCCAATCTCCCAACCCGGTCTTTGCAAAAATCATCGACTAGCAAGGTTACAAATTCACATAAAATCAGATAAAGACTTGACAGCTTAATTTAAAAAGAGGCTTGCAAATTGCCATCCGAGGCGGGGATGATCTGGGCGGAAATTATGAACAACTTTTCAATCAAAGTCCCTGAAACTTTGAAGTTTTCCTCAGAAATTCTTCTTGAAATAATTGCTTGCCCAACTTACTCCTTAGATGTAGATCCAAAATCGTGAGTGCAATGCTGTGTCCCTCGTTCAACTTGATTTTCCACTTGCAATCCTTGTCTTTGCCAATGTAGAACGATGGATATCCTGGGTTGGAGATAAATCCTGGATAACGATTTAAAAACAGACACGAGAGACATGTATTTAGGTTTATGGCACAATTGCACAACTCGCAAATAGATTTACCGTGCAGTAGCGTGCTACTTGGCATTGTCCGCTGCTTGCTGGAGTATTCGATCGGCCGTGGCTTGACCAGCTCCGTGCTGTAGTCTTCGTCGGTGTCGTTTTCGTCAGAATCTTTGTCGTCATCAAAATGAAAAGTATGGAAAATGCTTCCTTCGAGAACGCCGCCGTTCGACAGGTTCAAAAGGTTTTCCTTGTCGAGGTCGGCGTCAGTTGCGTTGGTGGAAAAAACTGTCACTGCTTCCTTGGCCCTCAATTCGTTGTCAGCAACAGTTACAGCCGGGAGAATCAAATCATCCGGTGCCTGCTGCGTTACAGTCTTTTCTAAGTCTTTACGTTCGATTACCATTATTTGGACGCCTTCGGTTGGACTGAGTGGGTTCGGCTCGATCTCGTTACTCGTGTCAACGCTGGAAACAATCTCCATGAACGGTTCGCTTGCGTTTGAAGGCTTGGAAACCGATTCAGTAGACAGCACCGAGTCGATTTCATTCGTCTCGATGCCTGAGTCGACGGTGGTTACGAATTCTTCGTCCTTGCCATTTTCTTTGAACACATATTCTTCGGTCTTCACCTTCTCGATGTCCGGGTCTAGAGGCAGTTCATTTGGAAGAACCTTGAACACTTTATAGTCCTGGCGGGGTGGAAAATCGATTTCATGCAAATTGTAATGGTAACATTATTTTCTTCGCGATCGTAAAGTACGACTTGGCATGTTTAAACTCGGCTTCAGAAGTTTAAGTACCAACTTGAAATTACTTTCACCAATGTGCATTAATTTTTTTTT
>JPYR01000265.1:35292-56899 GCA_000775305.1 Belgica antarctica
TATCTGACACATTTTACACCAAAAATGTTCTCAGCCTAAATTTTCCGAGCAGTACAGCTTGTTAAAAAAACTAAATTGCCAACATGTTGTGTCAATAAAAAGGTCGAACATTGACAAAACAATCATTTTTCATATCAGCAGACCATTCAGAAAAATGTTCTATCGATTGGAACATCAGGTGCTGATAAATCGATGACAAAACAAATGGTGCAAGCGAATGTAAGCGGCAGGAAAGGTCAAAAAGTCTTCACTTCGCTATGTACCGTTGCGAGAAGCGCATCGTTTAAACTTTGTCGTCGAACTTAACTTACTTAGTGGACGCGGAAACAAACGCAGCTGAAGCGATTATCTATGTGCTATGTATTGATAAACAAAATTCTTCTCGCGCGAATAGTTCAATCGTCGTAATCTAAATAAGCTAAATATTTTAGAACAAGTTTTTGAGATGAATCAAGAGTTTTTCCATTCTCAGTTCCAGTCTGGACTGTAGCGTCTTATTGAATAAAGTGTCGATGTTCTTTCCGCGATTTAACTAAATAGCTACGAGTTTATTCCTGATCTACCATTGCACTTACAGGATTTTACATAGACTTCGCGTAATCAGCACGCTGTATAACAAACTGCGTAAAATATTCCTTGCAATGAAAATTCACTCAAAAGTTGTTTTTATTTTGGTGGCAACTGTAGTTTTGCATTGTGTTTCAAGTGCAACAATCTTCAACAATAAATTGAGTAGGTGGAATTTGATAGTTTAATAGTAAACCTGTTTTAAAATGACTTTCAACAGTGCAAATTGGTTTCGTAAAAAACTGTAGCTGTAAAAGTATTTTTTTATAAAAGAAAGTTTCTTGTCTTGGTCTGAAGGTTTTAATTTTGGAATGTTGCCATGTCAAAGCTTTAAAGCAGAGAACTTTGTCCTTAAAAAGCTTTGAAAATATTCAACCCAGCACATTTAGCATTCAAGACACTTGACTGCAACTTAAATCCCCGATAAAACTCTTTTTGTTTTCCGCCAGACTACGAAGATGTGCGCCAAAATATAATTGAAGCGGAAGAATCGATTCGGACAGGTGGAAACATTTACCTTAGCCCGAAGGAACAAGCAGCCGACGAGATTCTTCTTCGGATGAAGGAGAAAGCGGTGCAGAAGGGAATTCTTGATTCAGGAACTTATGCACCTTCACTGCACTTTTTCCACGCAAAGCCGTTGATTGACAAAGACCCTATTTTCGAGGTGATCAAGCGAGTCCCCAAAGGCGGCGTTCTTCATCTGCACAATTCCGCTGGTGTTTCTAGTGAATGGGTGATCAAAAACTTGACATATCGCGAAGATATGAAACTCTGCACGGCTGAAAACGGAATCATGGTCTTGGAAACAATGTGAGTCAAACTATGAAAAAAAACTTTTTCAAAAACGAAAACCATTTTAAATTTTAAATTTAGAGAATCAAAGCTGTGCGTCGACGAGCCCGTTTT
The DNA here is from genome assembly GCA_000775305.1 of Belgica antarctica. Taxonomy (NCBI): domain Eukaryota; kingdom Metazoa; phylum Arthropoda; class Insecta; order Diptera; family Chironomidae; genus Belgica; species Belgica antarctica. The sequence continues at coordinate 36,769 of JPYR01000265.1, forward strand.
GTTCAAACAACTTCGAGCCAAAACAGGAGATGTCGCGGAGTTTGACAAGTCCATCGAGGCAAACTTTAATCTTTACACTAAACTGCCAGAACTTGATTATCCCGATGGTGAAATTTTGTTTTCAATTAATGCTGTGTGGGTGAATAAATTTCTGTGCATTTCAGTCAACACAGTGTGGAAGCGATTTCAGAACATGTTCACGTCAGTCAACGGGATCTTTGAGTATCTGCCAACGTACAAGGCTTATCACTGGCGGCTGCTGGAAGAACTTTACGAAGACAATGTCATGTACTTGGAGATGAGAAGCGGGCTTGGATCGGTAAGGATTTGCTATGGCTTGGTTGGCCTTGAGTCGCCTAAACTGATCGTTAATGAAAGATTTTCAAAAGATTTAATCTAACCAAAACTTTTTTATCATGACAAAAGGTCGTTGATGAGAATGGAAAGAAGTTGTCGAGCGAAGAAGTTGTAGAATTTCTGATTCAATTGGTTGACGACTTCAAGAAAGAACACCCGCTGTTCTTGGGTGTCAAAGTCATCTTAGCCATCGCTAGAAACTCCGACAGTTCATCAATCGAAGCAAAAATGCAGCGGTTTGTCAACTTACAGAAGAAGTTCCCGAACTTTGTGGTTGGATTTGATCTTGTCGGACAGGAAGACTTAGGAAAGCCGCTGAACAGTTATGTTGACAAGCTAAAGGATATTTCACAGAACGGAAGATTTTTCTTCCACGCCGGTGAGACAAACTGGTTCAACACTAATGCCGACGTGAATCTCATTGACGCGATTTTGATGAACACCAAGAGAATTGGACACGGATACAGTCTTTACAAGCATCCGGTATTGTGGGCGGCGTTCAAAGAGAAGGACATCGCTATTGAGATCAGCCCGATCTCCAACCAGGTGCTGCACTTGGTGCAAGACTTGAGAAACCACCCGGCCAGCTTTTACATTTCTGAGAACGTTCCGATTGTTGTAAGTTCTGCTGTCGTTAATTTTTAAGTGTGAATTTAACCCAATAGTGATTCCAGATCGCGAACGATGATCCCGGTTTCTGGAACTCGAAAGGTCTCAGCTATGACTTCTACTACGCATTCATGGCATTCACACCAGCTGACGACGGACTTCAAGTTTTGAAGCAACTCGCTTGGAACTCGCTGAAATATTCATCACTTTCACAACAAGAAAGAAGTTACGCGTCGGTTCTGTTCAAAGCTTCTTGGGACAAGTTTATTGACTATGTGTTGACACTTGAGAAATGAAAAAAGATGTGCAAATAAAAAGGAAAAAAAATAAAATTCAGTAGCTTTTAAATAACAGCTATTCAAGTTGTTTCAACACTTTATGTTTTGCAATTTTTTCATCCACAATTCCCATCGTGCAAGTAAATGTAGGCTGTTAAGAAAAAAATTATCAAAGCCTCGCTGTAATGTTGAGTCGGTTTTACCTGAACCAAGACAGTTTGCTTCTAGCATTTTACATTCGTTGTTAAAGTTTTGAATACTTCCTGAACGAGGATCGACAGCGCAGATCGGCAAGTGCTTTGAACACCCAAATTCACAGCTTGCATTGACAGACGCTAATGAAAATGCGGAAACTGAAAGTTAATGTTGATTTGGAAAGTTTAAACAACCAAAATGTTAAGTCTCACAAAGCGCGAAGAAAGAAATTATTTTCGAAATTTTCATTTTTAATACTTTCAATTTTAGAACTAAACTGATGATGCTTTAGAAACGCCAATCGCTTTTATACATTTTTAAGACAATAAGACTGGCGTAGATAGGTTCGCTTTCGTTTCGCGCAAAACTTTGATCAACAAATATTTCAATTCCTGTAAAAGATTAGTGATTTAACGGACTGGTTTATCGAAGAACGTTTCTTGATGAAGTCTGTCGAAGTAGATTTAATCAGGTGATTTGCACTTGCGTTTCAATTGCTTAAGCTTTTACTTCCTTTTAATCCACTAGAATCTTCGAATAAAATTTGTGCATTTCACTCCAGATCAAACTCGCTCAGTTGCCCAGCTAGATTAGGTGCTATCCCATAAATTTGTAAAAAATTTAATGATAGCAATAAAAATCCATTTGAAAAAAAAAATTCACTAAGAAAACACGAACTGCACTTAAATAATGGCTGTGATTCACTCTGAAACTTACTCCAATCTAAAATTTGCATTTGATTAACAGGTTCACTGAATTTTGTCGTAGTTTAAATTATTTATTATCTCATAGTATATACAACAGTGTTCATTTGACCAAAACATTAATCAACAACAGAGAACAACACTAACAGTAATTGAACACGAAATGACAAGATTTATTCTAAAGCTATTTTGAAACTGATGATAATCAACATTTTCCGACGTGCTTCATTGAATATTCTGAAACAGAAAATTCGTTAAGCAATTTTTTCTTATCAATTCTCTGCTTCTTACTTCCGCCGCGACAGTTTCCTTCGCGCACTTTACACTCGCTGTCAAAATTTCGAGGAACACCGTTGTAATTGTCAACTGCACAAACGGGTTCATAGCCACTGCATCCGTAGTTGCATCCTGCGGCCGCAAAAGCTAACACAACGGAAATAACTGCAAAGAGGTCAGAAATTTATGCACCGATCTTACGAGTTGATAAGTCCAACTCACTTAAAGCGAAAACGTAGAATTTCATCGTTGCGAAAGTGTTCAATTGAAATATCTTTGAGGGTTCAAACTATACTGATGATTCTGTTGTTCATTGTGCCACCTTTTATACCAGTCCACAAAATGTGATCTTGATTAATCAAAAAATAGGTTACGCATGTAAAGCGTTGTTTACTATCATTGTGATGAGTAACAAGCGAATGAAAAACGTCAACATGCCGATTATGTCTGCTTCGGAAAAAAGCCACATCGTGACTGCGTTCGTGACTTTTGCGGATCAAAGTGCCTTCAACCAGACTTTTGAATTTGAAAAGCGAAGATAAAAGCTTTGTTTGTGTCGCCAACTTTTGTCTCATTGCGGTAGGTCAAAACGCATCAAACATTTTTCGGAAGCTTTGAGTTACTTCAGCACTACATAAAACTTTTCACTAGCCAACAATTCGACCTGACGAAACTCTAAGAATTCTATACACGCTGAAATGAATGTAGAAGTCAGATTTAAATTTTTTCCGTTTGATGAATTTTAGAGTACGTTTGTCAATCACTTTATTTTTCTTTCATTCATTTTTCTAATAATTCATCAGTGAATCTAAAAGAACACTAAATTAAAAATTAATTAAAGTTTTGCCTTCTATAATTCTGACATGCCAGTTTCTCCTATTTTTTGATTTTGCGCAAGTTCTTTTGCCTTTTCAATGGATTCAATTGCTTGTTCAGAAGCTTCTCGATAACGTCAACAAGTGCTTCCTTGAACTCTTCATCAATTGGACCTCATTTGCCCCCATACGAAGAATTTCTTGCAACTTGTCCCACAGGAGTATGGCATCAATGCGCAGCTCAGGCGCTCAAATGATTTGGAAAACTCGCGAACTTATTTCACTCCTTGACTTTTCAAAGAATCGTTCAAGGGTTCTTTGAAGATAGCTAAAAGAAAAAATTTTAATCGAAACAATTTCGGCAAGCGATAACCGCTATCTTGGACGACTCTGTAACTTTGATTTCCCAAAACGACGTCAACGTGTTTATCAAGAACAACTTTTCCCTAAAACACTGGAAATTGCAACAATAGACTTAGCTAAAAATTGCAATCGTTGTGTATCTGAAAATTTGTAATAGTACAATCGAACTCAGCAATCGAAAGATCTTAAAAGCTTGACGTCAGAGAGGATGAACCAAATAAATTGTTCAACTTTATTAACTGCGGCTTTTTGAGAATACTTGATAGCAAGAGATGCTTGACATTTTGTGAGTACTTTTGATGTAATTTATCCGAGGATAGTGCACAAAGCTCGCTTGTAATCGCCCTTGCAGTCATCCTGAAATAAATAGATTTGGAAAATTAAAAACAATTCATTTGCGCTTGTGCGCTACGCGCTGAAATTTGAAATTTTATTGTGCCTTAAACACACATCTCATCATTTAAGGTTATGCATAACATATCAAAACATTAATGAAATTTATGTAAAAATTTATTCTCTTAACTTTGAATTGATAAGTTAAAGGATTTTCGAAGAAAAAACCCTAAGAACCTCTGGAAAAAGTCCAAAGGTCTACAGAAACAAACATTCAATTAAGTGGTTAACATAAATGAGTGGGAAAATGGGTAGTTTAATTATTTAATAGCAAGGACTGGTTTAGCAGCTACCACATCGACAATCACCAGCCAGCGATTCCGATTAATAAAAATTGAAAAACATCCAGAATGATTGCAATAAATACTTTAATCATTTCAATCGGCTAGTATTCTGCCTTAGTATGCAACAAGAGTAGCTAGCAATTCTCCCAAGTCACCGCCTGCATCGTCCTAAAATCAGAAGCGAATTTTTGTGTTGAGCTTAAATGTCAACTTTTAAGGCAATTTTGATTCGTTTTTAAGAGAACTGTGCCAAAAATTTATTAAACCAAATAAACTTTTACATAATTTTGCGATTAAACACGTTGAAGTTGGTAAAAGAATGCGTCACAAAGAGAATTAAAGAAATTTGCAAAATCTTATAAAAACTAAAAGCATCCTAACATTCTTATAAGAATCAAAAGCTTATTTTACAAAACAGATCGAAATTCTTGTAAGAAGATTGGAAAGTTTTGGAGTTCTCATAAAATCTATGAATTTCTTATCAGAAAAGCTTCCGGAGCAGCTTTTAGATAAACGCAAGTGACGTTTTCTCAGATTTCACTTCAAAAATAAACAACCAGATTCAAAAACTCAACTCAAAAGCAATTAAAACAAAACTGTGCATGCAATCAAATCAACGTTTAGTGTCATTGCTGACGTCATCACTGACATTCTACATGTTCGTTCAATAATTAATAAATATTTTCATGGTAGCACAAGGAAGACTCGCTAAAAGCAAGCGCAAGCTTTATTGATGGGTTGAAAGAAGAGTTGGAAGAAAATGCTTTTTAATATGCGACAATCGTGAACAACAAGTAGCCGATGTCGATATTCAGCTCATCCTGCGGATCGAAAAATGGTTTCTTTTAAAAATTTGTGGCAATTAATCAATCTACTTATTGTGATTACTTGCACATGCATGCAATTGAGGTAGTTTTTGAATGTTCTTATTGGGTTATATTGGTTAATGAAGACATTGAAAGCGTTAAGGTGAAGATTAGTTTTGAGATAAAGGAAAATTTGCACCTCAAAGCGTGATCACTACAATTAAGAAGCTTTTGAGGCAGAACTGCTCGAACCGATGTTGCGATGTCGTGCTTATCACGGAACTTATTTCCCTCTCGCTTACTCATTAATGCGAGAAAAAGCACAAATGTGCTCTACTTCATCACGAAACTGCTGTAAATCTCTCAACTCTCAGCGGCTTTATCGCGCTTCTCCGAATAAATAAATGTTTGTCGTTTTTTAAACTTTATTGACATTTTCGTTTCTTGTATAATGCGAAGACATTCGAGTTGGCCAAAACAACAGGCAAAGAAGAAGCTTAACAGCATGACCAAAGAAGACGATCTCAATGAATTTGTGTGCGTGTTAAAGTTCTTAGAATGTTGTAAGTGTGTGAGATGGATGCAAGGTAGAGAAAAGAATCATTAAGCAAGAAACTTGATCAGCCACGAAAATCATGTTTTGATTCAAATCGTAGCGAACAACAAAAAGAACTAAAGTCATCAAACTTTAAATGGAACTTTAAGAACTTTTTGCTTGTGGGTTTTTGTTTGTGTGTCTCTTAAGTCTAAAGTTTCTCGTGTGTCTGTGCAAATTCTTTTCTAAAACACGCGCTAGGATTTATTCCAGAATAGCCAGCAAGGCCTTCTTATAATCGCCACTGGTGTCGCCCTGCAATAAATATAGTTCGGTGATAAGTCAATCTAAACATCAAAATGTTCAAGTACAGCATCATTAGCGAAAGTTTGTTATGGTGAACTTCGGCATGTGACGTCAGATGGAGAGTGCATTGGAAATCCAACGCAAAAGTGTTTGTCATTGGATTTTTGTTTGATTTGGTGTGTCAAAAGTTTTCTAATAAGAAATTATATTTTGAGTCAATAACTTCTTACAAGAAATGATCACTTAACATAATTCTAATTTGAATTGATCAATCAAAGTTAACTCTTATTAGAATTGATCAAGCTAACATATTTGTAAGCTTGCCAGCTTGCTCAAATCAGATTTCGATCAGAAAACAAATTTTCAATCAAAACCAAAATTTAACCACACCCAATTTTCTCCAATGACGTCACACTTGGACTTCACTGCTTATTATCAACAACAGTCGAGTAATTACGCGTCAGTCAGTAAAGGCAAACAAAAAGAAGAAACGAAACTAAACGCGCTTCTAATTTTATCTCTGAATAATTTCTGTTTCCGTTTTATACGACATCAGTCAAGGTTGGCAGTCGTTCGTCATGTGAAGTACATTTTGGAGCTGAATCTCGAGATGAATCAGGGAAGGCACTTTATCGCGTAGCAGTTTTTCATGGAATGTGCGGCAGAAGCATGACATAATCAGTGTTAATTTATGTGCAAAGATTTTTTGAGTGGTTCTAAAGTTAGAAAGCTACGAACTGTCAATCGTTCACAGTGTCTCAAACAAACATTCAGAGTTAGGACAAGACCACATAGAAGTTTTTTCAATTTACCTTGACCCACGATTCCAAAGTCTTTCCGTATTTGGCCTGGAAAGCTTCCTTGATGTCTCCCAAGTCGATCTCCGATCGTGAAACGATGATGCGGATGAGAGTCTTGTCGTTGGTTCCTAGTTGGGGAAGAAAAGGTTAAAAACTCGAAAAGTTCACGCAAATAGTCGAAAAATACCCATTCCAGCCATGGAATCGTGAAGCTTCTCGGCGAAGAAATCAACCTTCGACTTGACGACCTTGGCTGTGAAACAATGAAAGATTAATAAAAACAACACGACTTGGTCGTCAATGGTAGCTACCAATCGCCAAGAATCCCTTCTCGACATTTCCTGAGAACTCGCGCTTGACGGCGGCCTCGATGTCATGACCAGCCATCGCTTCGTATTCGAGGAACACCTGACGGAGCTGTTGGTAGGATCTGGTGACGAGAACCATGTTGAAGACTGACTCATCAGTTCCCCACTGGCCTTCACCGGCTTCGAACAATGCAGTTGCGTCAGCGACGGCTGAGCTTTGGTCGATTCCGTTGTTTTCTTCGCGGTTTCCTTGAACGAGCGAGACGCACAGTCTCTTGAAGAAACCGGAAGTGTCACCCTTCAAGTCGCTCTCCAAGGTACTTCCATAGAGCTGCTCGTAGAACTCGGCGATGGTGCGGATTCCGTAGTTAGACAAGGTGCACAAGATCTCGATGATGGCTTCTTCGTCGGTTCCGATTCCGCTCATGGCGTCATGCAACTCCTTGGCGTAGAACTGGGGCAATGGAGTCATCAAAGCGAGGATGACATCTTCAAATTTGCCGCCCAATTCCGACTTCAAGTCGGAAATCAGATCCTTGCCGAAGTTGGTCTTGAAGGCCGCGGCGATTTCCAATCGTTGGACGATCCCACGACGGGCGAGAATCTCAATGATGGTTTTCTCGTCAGTGCCGAAGCCTTTCATGGCCTTGCGCAAGACTGCCGCATCTTCATTTGGATCAAAGGGATCGGCTGGGAACACACTGGGTTGGCACTGAAAGTTGGAAAGTTGTAAAATAATCGAGTTGTTGTTGGAATGGGCTTAGCGTTCGTGACACATTGTCGGCGGGGTGGAGATTATATCGATTTTTCGATGCTTTTATGTTTATTGTAGCTCCAACCCACAATCGAACAAGTAATAAACTGAATTTTTCCACTCCAAGGTCACCAACGCAGGATGACGAATAATTGAAAAATAAATTTTCAATCACTTTTCCGCTTAATCGATTTTAAAAACCGTGACAGTTACCGTTCTAACGCTCATCATCTTTGCGAATTTCTTTTGTTCACTCGTTCAAAACACTTTTCTAATAATGACTCAATGTTTCACGCCCAAAGCCAAATTTGCTTCTATGATTTCTGTACAGCGATGACACCACGTCTCAACTCGTTCGCAGTCTTTTAGCAACAGGAGAAAAATACGCGAAATAATGAAACTTTAAACACAAACAACCAACCGACCCAAAATGAATGAAAAGTTCTCGTCGAGAGAGCCCAAAGGCAAAGAAAAATCCCGACCAACGAGTCTTGTTTGATTTGTTTATGGTGGTGGCATTAAAAAATGGGCATAAAAACGCTTGTGATATTCATGGCCGATGCCGGCGTGTATTAGAGAGAATAATGGAGAGCTAAAAGCGCAATTGTGTTACCATCACTCACACCGAGCGTGGATTTCCATGGCTCAGTGTGGATGTATGAAGCTAATTTAGATAATTGGTGCCGGAACCGCGTAAATCTGTGAGTCAGGACATGTGTCGTGCTGGTTGCTTCCATTTTGTTTACGATTGATGAAGTTCGCCTAAGCATGCGAAACATGCTTGTGTTTGCTTTTGCGCAGAATTTTCTGTGTTAGGTCGTTGAAAGGTCTTCGGTTGTGAGTATGAAAAAACTAGTAATTGAAGTTTAATCTCGTTTTGGGATCGGCTTGAAGTGTTCGCGGGCTTAGAAATAGATTTTGTTTTGTTGTTTGGCAAGAAGAATTTATTAAAGCGTGAATGCAAGAACATCTCTTAGGACTAGACATGGAATTGATGATAGAATTTCACTACTGCTAAGTTTAAATAAAATTTAGGAGCTTATAAAGCTTCAGCAACTCACTATAAGCTTTTTTAAAAGCTCATTGAGTTGCTCAGAAAAGCGTTTTGGAAAGTAAGTCGTTCAATTGCTCAGTTTGCAACTCAGTTTTTTATTGAATACCTAATAAAAGTTTGTACACAAAGTTTGCAAATTCAGCTGCTTAGAATTCAAGTTTTCAGTTGCTCAAAAGCTTTTCAAACGTCAAATCTAGCTGACAAAAAGTTTGTGCCTTCAAAAATTAAAAACACTGACAAATTACAGCAATGTTTCAACTTTTGTTTTCGTTACAAATGTTTCAAAATCTCCATTTTAAACTATTTTTCCCACGTCCGAATACATTTTTCATTTGGTTACATGGCGTCTCATTAAATCTTTTGGGTTTCTTAATGTTCGCTTGAAACGAAATCAAAAGTTTCCACATCACTCATCGCGATCGCGAGAATAATTCTTCAAAAGATTCCACTAAAGACGAAAGGCATTCGCAACACAAACAGCGAGAGTCGTTTCTTCATCTGTTGAGCTGTACAAACAGAGAATTCTTTCGCGAATACTTTTTCTCGCTCTTTTTCTCGCTTCATTGTTGTAGAATAAGCAGAAATTATTTGACGAAGCTAGGCACGGAGGCAACACACGAGCACCAAAATTACATCATTGTTATTATATTTGATTCGCGTTCGTGTTTTTTCCGCTTAAGAAAATTGACCTTGGATGTGTCATGCGCGTAGAGTTCAGTAATGGCTTTTGGGATGGGAAATTAATGGCTTTGTCAACGCTTTATTGGTCGGAAGTGTTTTGACGGTAGTGGCAGCCGAGTTCGATAAGAACTGCTTTGATAAATGGTAAAAATCAAAGTGTGCAGTAAAATTCGTCAGAAAATTGGCTCGTTTTCTTCCCACATGACGATCGCATCACTGTTGCTGACTGCACTGGTCTTAAAAAATCACCGAAAATTCTCTGCTGCCACAAACACGAAGACATTCGTTCTCGAAACTTCAACTTCTCTCAATCTAAATCGACAATTTGAAGTCTCTTAATTCTCCACCCTCGCTTTAGCCACAAAGCTCTTTGATAACTTGATCTTCTACTCACTTGGAATGGATAGTATGCAGCACTCATTATTCTTAGACTTCTTTGAATGAACGTTCAGCTGAAAATGAGAAAATAAACAAAATTGATGAGTATTCAGTTTCCAATCTCTGAAATAATCATCGGAAAATGATGAAAATGTTTCTATTTCGGTGGAGAAAGCAAACATTGTTGAAACAGCCGGCGTTTCCATGTCACACAGTCGCAAAAGCTGAGTTTTCTGTCGTTTTCTCTCCACACGCTGCTAACTCGCCATAATTGCACTTGTGTGTTGTGTAAGCAGTAAAAAGCCGGCTTTAATGCAATTGTGGTGAACACAAAACCTCGTCGCAGATGAAACTTAATGAATTTTAATTGGATTTTGTAAAAACCGGGAGACGAAACAGTTTCCAGAAGAAACTCAACATTCGACGCTTCCGATGATCATAAAATTGAAACAACATCGTAGCAGATACATCTCGAAGGTTCAAACATCGCTTCTGTTAATCGAAGCGAAGGCAAGTGTGTTATTATTTATAAACAGAATCTATGAATGATCTCACGCGTTGAAAATGTGTCTTGTCGCGTGACGACCTACTGTAAACTCATCTCAGTCATAAACTTGTTGTTGTCTGAACATTTTCCACGGAATTCCGCGGACGCCAAAAAAAATTATTTGAAAAATTGTTCCACGCCCTACAAGTGGCTCATTAAGGCCGAACCCAGAGATAGCAGCGTGGAAAGTTGTGACAGAATGTAAATGACTAGCCTTGGTCTGGCGAAATGGCTTGTAATCAAAGGCTTTGCTGGGGAATTGCGCGAACTGACTTCAATTAAAGGAAGGAAATTGTCAAATAAATGACGAAGTTGAATCACTTGAGATCAAAGTTGATTCATTACTTGATCAACGTTGAATCACTAATTGTTCAATTCAGTGTCATGATTTTCTTCATAACTCTATGCTACTTTAGTGAAGAAAAAATTCTTGTCCGAAAACTCGACAATCTTGATCTTTGACTTATCACAACCGGTAAATCCCCAAAAGCTTTGAATCAGCGATAAGCTGAACGCTCAACCGGCTGCTGGTGTTCAACCTGTTTCTTTCCAGGTAGTTCACAAACTATAACTAAATTGCGTTGCTTCCCCACAATTGCAAGGCAATTAGCTGCAGAATATCGTAAATGATAGCAAATGTGGATCAACAGAAGGTCGCCGGTGTTTTGTTTTACATTTAATCACTTTTCAGATTATTAATGCAGCACAAGGTGAGGCGTAATTGAAGCTTTAATACCAGCATTAGGTATAAACGACATGAATCATTCATGACTTCATACGCGATCGCGAAATTTCTTTTGCAACGTCACCAACGCTCAGTTTATGACTCAGTTGATCAGCTACAAAGCGAGATCTGTGTCAGAAACTTGTTTGCCAACGTGTTCAGAGAATAATCAGTCATTCATCGGCCTAGTCACCAGCGCATGACGACATCGATTATTCTGTACACAACGTCCCGGAATGCAATGCTGCATTGATTTTGCTTGTCTGAAGAATTAAAATTCAAAACCAGTTCGAGACTCACACAGGCACGAGAAAAATCTTTGGGCGTATAGCAGAGATCGATTGTTAGCTTCACTTCTTGTGGGTGTTTGTGCACAATTCACTTAAAGAACTCAACACAAAGTTTCTTCCGACTAGTGACTCGAGAAAATATGTTTTACGCTTGACTGTAAATTTGCTTGTAACGAAACTTGTGCGATCGACGCGGAGGTTTATAACTGAGAATCACCAACGCTGGCTTCGGAATGCGAAGCGCTTCGAGCTTTTGTCGTGAGTCAGCAAGTTAATTGAGTCAGCGAACGAATCGACCGGAGCGTTTCGCTATTAAAAATCAAACGAGCGTTTTAACAGTTAACTCCATCAGCATAAATTATTGATGTGTGTCTGTTTGGGCCGCACCATCATGCCACATACTCAAACCACCGCCGAGGAAAGTTTTTACAGCGAAGAGAAAAAATTTCTTGGCGTGGCGTCAGAATTCCTACTTCGAATGATGTTTTTGTTGGACGAAATTCGTTTGGGAAGGAGGAAAATCGATAATCACTAAAAAGGAGAGTTTTCCAAGGGCACCGGGAACTCATTGGTCATTTCATAATTATTCTAATGGAAATCAACGCCAAAATGGCGGATTGAGAGCAGTTTAAATGCTTTAAATGACCGTCGCTCAAAGGCTTTAATTAGCTTCAGTCATAGCGACGTGAATGAAAATTGTTTTGTTCCGCTTCTTCAGACTACCAAGAGATCGGCGACTATGCGAACTGCCGCATTACACACATGCTAATCATCAATTTAAACTGGCAGAATGCTTTACTACGTATTTGCAGATTTTTCATCGGCAAGTCCAAGGCCAAGACGCAGAGCTTTAAGATTTGGGCCGGTAAAACCTGTTAAAACGTGAACAACCGCCGTGCCGCGTAGAGCAAACATTCAAGTTGCATAATTCCCGACCCAATCGCAAAGGTGAACACACAAGTTGACAACAACTGAAACATTTTCTTATCAATTTGCCGACTTTGAGCAAACTTGACAGGTCGGAAGAATCATCTCCACTTCAATACTTACTTAAAAATAACTTTGAATCTTCTTCACTTTGTGTGTACACTGAAAAGCACTTTGAGACAACCGCGGAGTCACGAGTTATCCTATCGAAATATCAAACGTTACTGAAAACCTTTTTCGCTCGTTCGCCTTTCGTTTCTTCTTCTTCGCTCCGGCGATCGATGGCGAACTGAACGCATCCCTCGAATTTTTGTTGTTTTGAAAATGCAAACCTTCCGAGTGCTTCGGTGTGTAGAATGCAGCTTGTTCCAGGTCGACATCGTAAAGAAGGCTAAGAAGTGGAGCTGTCGGGTGTGCAGTCATAAGCAGAACGTCATCAAAATTTATTTCGAGTCCGGAGCCGGTAAGAAATTGGATTTTAATTTAGGGTTTGACGATAGTCTTGAATTTAGCGACGGAATGTCGAGAAGCAGTTCAAAGGTTAAATTCAGTTGTACAGCAGAGGAATGAATCTTTTGAGAACAACGTCATCGAACAACTGGAGCAGGCTGAGGTGCTGAGTGTAAATTGCGCAAGAGACAACTCTGTGGTCGTTGGAGAGACAGAAGTTGACACCAGGAAGAAGACACTGACGGCTGGGTGAGGCTTCCAAGCTGACAAAGGAAGTGAGAACCTTGAAGACTCTGGCAACGGTATGACAGTTCACAACTATTCATTAAGCCGTAAAAGGAACTTTTCGTACCACTGAAAATGATCTCAGAAAGTCCATTTGAAGGCACTAACAACGATCACTTGCAGCCTTAAATCATCACAATCCAAAATTCTTCAACATCACAACGCTTTTTTCACCACACTCAGAAGCTCCTAAACACTTCACAACCCAGCCCAGACCCTCAAAGCACGAAGTCAAAAGTTTCAAGCAAAGACGAGTTCTCGGCTTCTCAATCAGATCGCGACTTCTGGAATAATTTATTTTAATCACTTTAGTCATTCTTCAATTGTTTTAAGTCATTAAAGCACCGTTAAATTTAGTCTTCGTTGAATAAATGAAAAACTCGGAACGTTCCATTGTAAACTCCTGTCACCAGCCATGATCTAAAAAAAAGTTTTTAATAAATTAAATTAAATTTCTAAGAAAAACTCACTCGTTCCTTGACAACTCAACGACGGTTCCAGTTCCAGTGAGTTTTCCTTCAATCTTGGATTCTCGAGCTTTGTTGTTTGCTTTGAAAACTTCCAGCGAGCCGTTCTTCATAGGGCAACAGATGTGTTCCATGTTCTTACGCAAGGCGATTTGATTTTTCAAAGGCAGCGGGAGTTTGATGACCAGCTTCGGTTGCTTCTCAGCTTTTTCCAGTTCGTGAAAGAATATCTCACCAGACAAGTCGCATGAGACGACGAAGGACTTATGGTTCTGTAGACAGTGCTTCAGTGAAGTGATCGCGAATTTGTGAGCGGGTAGTTCGCGGATGACCGGGTTGAAGATTCCTTCTTGGTGCATGAGTTGACTGGTCGAGCAGTACAGCAGGCTGCCGTTGAGTAACCCAACAACAAAGTCGTCCGCTGTGTCCGTCAAAGCAGTGACACTTGTGATGAGTGGATCCTTGACGTTTCTCGGTTCAATCTTCATGATTTTTTCGACGATCGTGCTTTGCTTGTTGATGACTTTGTAGACGATGATCTTCCCGTCGCTTTGACAGCAGAGAAGTCGATTTTCAGTCATGAATGCTAAGGCTGCAATCGAGTCTTCAGAAGATGCTGAGAACAACTCGGTTACACGGGAATCGTTGTCGGCACTGGATGTGTTGTTGTACTGCCAGATGTACAAGTCACCGGAAACAGACGAGCCAGCAAACATGTCTCGGTTCTGTGGGTTCATTGTGAGAATCTCGATTGAAGCGTTGACTGGGATGGCCACTAACTCCTGCCAGTAGATTTGAGCGTAGGTTTTACTGCGTTTTGGCTCGTAAACAAACAAAAAGGACGTATTTTGATCAGATCTATTGAGTGAACACGACAACGCAAGTACTGGAGCGTCTTGAGTGGACACTGACAGCCAAGTTGCTGCGCCTTTCGACAAGTCAGCCTCGTCGAAGTTTGGAACTTGCGTAAAATGCTGCTTTAGCTCGATGTCTTGGTACTCTTCAACTTTGAGTGTCTTGTCAGCGGCTTGAGAGTTATTTCCGTAAACAGGTGTCAGTCCCTCAGTCAGTTCACGTTCGAGAGCCGGCATAATTTTCTTGAGCCAAGCCGCGAGCTTCTTGTCAGTCTCTTCCGATGAATTACTGAGAACAACCGGTGTTGCTTGCACCTAAAAGTGTTGGCTGTTAAAGGATGAAGCTCCAAATTGCGTAAAACATGACTCACCCCGATTTCCTTGCGTTCATTGGTGGTTGTCGAAGATTCTGTCGTTTTCAGGTCTGATTCCATTGCGTCAGTCGCTGAGTCTCTCACTAACACCTCTCTGTCTTTGTCTAAAGTCGAATCGAAGCCCACAACATCAGAGGAATATTCTGACAGATTCATTTTCGCCGAAATTCAAGAAGACCGGACTTTGTTTTGTTTATTTTTAGTTTCCTGACAACCCCTCGTTGATCACTGCGCGCCCCTCGTCGTGAACTAATCGTCTCCTCTAGCGGGCGAAAATTTACTCTTTCACTCAGTAATAAAATTCGGTTCTAGCTAGACACAAGTGAATAAAACTAAATCAACATGGCAAGCACCGAAACACAACAGCAGGGCGGTCAATCGCACCTTCAAAAGCAGGACCTGGCGACTCTCGTAAGTCGAAGTGAACGGAATTTTTTCCGTCTTATAGCTTGGCTTCGGTTTTATTTAGGAATTCTCAGGTTTCAAGGCGTCGCTACATTGTTGTACTGCAGTGGACTTGGTGAAAAATTTATTAGCTCGATTTCCGCCTTTGACCGGGCCTTCCCGGTGTTCCAAATCAATCCATGTCCACGCATGCAATATTTACCCGATTTGAGAAATTCTTTTTAACCTCCAAACGTCGGATCAACAGTTCCGTGAATTAAAAATTATTTTTCGTCTTTTAGGACATAACAAAACTGACGCCACAGTCACCCGAGGTGATATCCAGACAAGCCACAATCAACATCGGTACCATTGGCCATGTCGCTCACGGTAAATCCACCGTCGTCAAAGCCATTTCCAGCGTCCACACTGTCCGTTTCAAGAACGAACTCGAGAGAAATATCACCATCAAGCTCGGTAAGTGCCGCCGGACAAGTCTCAACAGATCTCTTCCTCCCCTTTTATCATTTCGAGACATGTTTTCTGTTTTTGTTTACGCATCTCTGTTATGAAGTCTTAACATTCAAACCCCATCCGCTTGATTTCTTGAGTTATAAGTTCTTTAACACACTCCAGTGGCGGTCTTATCAGACCCCGTTGCACATACACACAAACAATAGCTTGTAAATTATGGTTTTGGGTGATCACAAACAATAGCTTGTAAATTATGGTTTTGGATGATCACAAACGAAAAAGTTGAATCCATAGTAACTGCAATAGAACAAATCCCGACAAGAATCAACGGGAGACTCGCACGACGATCAAGCATGAAGCGAAAATGAAAGCAGAAACTGTGTTGAAGAAAATGTCCTTCCAACTCTTGTGCGAGGTTGAAGCTGACACTCGAATTAACTTTGCAGGCGAGTCACCACAGTGCGTGGTCACCCTAAAGAAGCTGTCGGCTGAAGACTTGCGAAAATTCACTAAGAGTCCGATGCGAAGCAAGTTCGTCAGAGATGAGATTCGAAAACTTCGACGAGAGTCCAAAATGAAGTCAAGCAAATATCAAAGACAGCAGAGATACGACGAGGAGCGAAATAAAATGATGAAACTAAAAGAGTTTCTCGATTGCCCAAGCTTTGTCGCTGAGTACGAAGACATTTCGATCATCAAGCCTCGATTGAAAACGATTGACATTGACCGCGAGTGCAGTTTCTCAGAGACGTCGAGCGTGACTGGAAGCAGCAGCTCAGACAGCCGCCCGCGAAGACTGTCGACAGCACCACAAAGATTCTCAGCCAGTGTAGACTCGCCAAAGCCGAAGACAGTCGTCAAGAAGGAGAAAAAAATCGTCGACCCAAACGCAAACTATGATGTGGAAGCGATTGTTGACATGAACATTATCAACAACGAGATTTTCGCTCGCGTGAAGTGGCAGAACTATCCGAAAGAAGACAACACGTGGGAGCCACTGGAGAACTTGACTGATTGCGAAGCTCTCGAAGAATTTTTGAAGTTCGAGCTCGAAGGCCAGGATGAAAAGATCCAAGAAGAACTCGAAAAGATCAGAAAAGAAATGAAAGGAGAGCTGTCTGCGTACGAGGCGAAACCAAAATCTATCATCATGCAAGAGCTGAAATCATTCGATCCCACGAAGTTTAAATGTTACCAAGTTATTTACATGTTGATCAAAGATCAGACCGGCTTCTACCTCAATTTTCGCAAGAAATTCAGTAAACTGGTCTTGCTCAACCACTTTCACGAGCTCGATCTTCAGCAGTACGACGAGCACAAGAAAATCGCTAACGAAATCATGGATAGTGAACAGCGGATTTTCTCAGTATCGATTGTAAACGACGTCGACTTCTCGATCTACCAGTCGTTCAAGTACGTTCGCGAGAACACGTTCCCGCCGGAAGTCGCCGGCAGCGAAGAAGGCGACACTGGATGTGTTTGCACTGGTGGCTGTACAAAAGACTCTGAATGCTGCCCAACGACTGTGAAGAAAGCCAGCTTCGCGTACAAGGAGATAAGTGGCAAGAATCGATTGCGTATCGCACGTTCGCAGATGATCTACGAATGCAACAGCAAGTGCGCTTGCGATGCGAGCTGTTTGAACCGCGTCACTCAGCAGCCGCGACTGATCCCGCTGTGCATCTTCAAAACCTCCGACGGGCGCGGCTGGGGTTTGAAGGCAAATGCCAGCATTCCAAACGGAACATTCCTAATGGAGTACACTGGTGAAATCCTTGACCAGGAAGAATCGATTCGTCGAGGAAAACTCTATGACGAAATTGGGCAGTCTTATCTTTTTGACCTCGATTACAACGACAACAAAGAGGCTGTCTACACCATTGACGCGTTCAAAGCAGGCAACTTGTCACGATTGATAAACCACAGCTGTGATCCAAATTGCAGAATCTGGCCGGTAACTGACACGAGCAAAAACTCTCAGGTTTACAAGATTTGCTACTTCAGCACTCGCCTCATCAAAGCCGGCGAAGAGCTCACCTTTGATTACAGCGGTGGAGCCGTGGAAGAGCCTGAAGACGATGAAGCCGACGGCATCACGGGAAACCTCACCCGTTTGCACAAGACTAAGGCCGCATGCAAGTGCGGAAGCGAGATTTGCCGCGGCTACATCTTTTTATAAATTTAAAGCATAACTCAAATGAAAAGAAATACGCTTAAGCGACTTAAAGTCCTTAAAAAGTTGTTCATACCATTAGAATTGATTACAAAAGTTATTTACTACATTTTTTTTTATGTTAAGTTTTACTTGGATCGGTAAATAAAAGAGTTGAATTGAAATCATGTCTCGAATGTCACTGTAAATCATCTTAAAACCTCATTTGAAGCATGGCTAACGATTTCTCTTATCTCCAGGTTACGCCAACGCAAAAATCTACAAGTGCGACAACCCGAAATGCCCGCGCCCAGTCTGCTACACTTCCGGTGGATCCGGAAAGGACGACAACTTTCCGTGCTATCGTCCGTCGTGCACAGGCCGCTTCCAGTTGGTTCGCCACGTCAGCTTCGTCGATTGCCCCGGTCACGACATTCTGATGGCCACCATGTTGAACGGAGCCGCCGTCATGGACGCAGCTTTGCTGCTGATCGCTGGTAAGCTGCTCAATTTCAGAGTTTTCCATGATTCTCATCAACTTTTCTCACTTCAGGCAACGAGTCATGCCCGCAACCACAAACCAGCGAACATTTGGCTGCCATTGAAATCATGAAGCTCAAGCACATCCTGATCTTGCAGAACAAGATCGACTTGGTGAAGGAGATCCAAGCCAAGGAACAATACGAGCAGATCGTCAAGTTCGTCAAAGGAACCGTCGCCGACGGCGCTCCAATCATCCCGATTTCGGCTCAACTGAAATACAACATCGAAGTGTTGTGCGAATACATTACCAAGAAGATTCCAATTCCACAACGCAACTTCACCGACGCACCGCGCTTGATCGTCATCCGTTCGTTCGACGTCAACAAGCCGGGCTGTGAAGTCAACGACTTGAAGGGCGGAGTCGCTGGTGGATCGATTCTCCGTGGAGTTCTCAAAGTTGGACAAGAAATCGAAGTTCGCCCAGGTCTCGTCAGCAAAGACGCCGAAGGCAAGCTCACTTGTCGCCCGATCTTCTCCAAGATCGTCTCACTCTACGCCGAACAGAACGAGTTGCAATTCGCCGTTCCTGGTGGACTCATCGGTGTCGGAACAAAGATCGAGCCAACTTTGTGCCGCGCTGATCGTTTGGTGGGACAAGTGCTTGGTGCTGTTGGAGCCTTGCCGGAGATCTTCGTCGAGCTGGAAATTTCGTATTATCTGTTGAAACGTTTGCTGGGTGTGCGCATGGAGGGCGACAAGAAGGCCGCCAAGGTTCAAAAGCTTTCAAAGGGTGA
This sequence comes from Belgica antarctica, assembly GCA_000775305.1. NCBI lineage: Eukaryota > Metazoa > Arthropoda > Insecta > Diptera > Chironomidae > Belgica > Belgica antarctica. The sequence goes on from JPYR01000265.1 coordinate 55,870, forward strand.
AATTTTGCTGGTCAACATCGGATCATTGAGCACAGGCGGTCGTGTCGTCGCAACTAAGGCTGATTTGGCAAAGATTGCCCTCACCAGCCCCGTCTGCACGGAAACTGGCGAGAAAATTGCTTTGAGTCGGCGTGTAGAAAAACATTGGCGGTGAGTTTTGAGATAAAAAGTTAGCTTTGAACGATTTTTGATGAACATTTCTCGTTTCAGTTTAATTGGCTGGGGACAAATTCGTGGAGGTACCGTTCACTCGATCAAAAATTAAACTGCTTATTGACAGACATCAGTAACAAGAAGAATCCAAGCCAACGCCTACGAAGAACCCGCAACAGAAGAGAAGCAAACGAACAGACACCGGAATTGATCGACTGCAAATTATTTCATCAATTAAATTTGTTTTTTTTTTGATAAAATCCACGCATAACAAGGTGGAACCAACATGAACTTTAGGATCAATAAAATTTATCAAAGATTCCGAGGAAAAAGGAAAACTTGCTGTTTTAAGACTTGCAAAGTTCATAAAGTTCACGGTTACATCATTTATTCACAAACACGCGATTTTCGCTTATAAAAGCTGAAAGTCACGCTCTAGACTCGAGTGCTGTACTTAATCAAATAAACACATATCTGTCAAGTGACTTTGAAAAGTTCTTGTGATGAGGTAAAACTCGAGTTCTAGCGAAAAGGATTTTTCGTAACCGTTTCGTATTTCAGGATTCTTCAGTTGATCCTTGCGGTAGCTGCAATCATTTGTTGATCTGCAGCACAGACAGTTTCATGCACGATTGACACGTCCACGTTGCTAGGCATAATTGAAGAATTTAAAACGTGAAGTTCATTCCATCGAACGTAGCTCAAGCTTTCCCAGACTTAGTAATGGTCGTGATTTACAACTGTTCTGTGAAAGCTATCGACGAGAGTCAGTTCAAAAAGTTGACAAAGTTAAGAAGTTTGTAATTGACTACGTAGGAACAAAATCTCCAGCGATGTCTTTGAAGACCTGGTGAGTTTGGAACTTCTTGATCTTAGC
>JPYR01000265.1:68717-86047 GCA_000775305.1 Belgica antarctica
AAGAAAAACAATTTTTAACTTTTCTCATTTCTGCTGACTTTTCTCCCGAAGAGTTTTGTATTCATAGCAATTTTACATGTTTGCAGCAAACGCGTCATAACGACGACATGAAGTGTTGGCAGAACGGCAAACGTTTTCACACCATCACCGAATCTGTGCATGAAATTTTCATGTCGATAAAGGTTTGTGTGTTTTTGAGTGTGGTGCGCTTCTGCCTTTTCCGCAAATCCATCTGAGCTGTGAGAATCACCACAATGAAAAATCGTTGTCATCATAATTATGCTTAAGCTTGCAGAAAATGTGTGAAAGCAAAACAATTCCCCAACAAGTCACAATCAATCACAGTCACACAATGAGATGTGACAAAAACAGTGTAATACCGTCTATAAATTATATGTTTGACACATGAGTTCAACATCTTTTATATTATTATGACAGCAATTATGCTGAAAGCTCATCCAGCACACACCAAAGTAGTCGCACGTTCTTGTGTAGTGTGGTGTGTGATTTATTCTAGTCAGAGTCAAAAGAATCATTCAGAAAAAAACGAAGAATGGAAGAGGCGAAAACCCAACTTGACAGTTTTGTTGCTTAGTTAGGCGATTCGCCTTCTGTTTGACAAAAGAAAACTTTCCGTTCGAAGAAAGCATCATAACTTTCACACGTTTTTACCCTCCGGGATATTGATTTTTAATCTCGGCCGAATCACCATGAACGGGGCAAGGGAGAATCCTTTTCTCTATTGTAAGGGCAGTCGACGTGATAACAGAAAACATTCTTGTATTGTTTCCGCATTTCAAATTTCAGACACATAATAAGACCTTTTTTGCAAGCTAATGGGGTCGATGCGGAGTGACGGGTGTCAGAATGAAGTGTTAACACCGCAATTGAAGTGCTTCTTGAAGGAACTCGTGCATGCTTGAGCATTTACGTTACCAGGAATCAAGATGATTCCAAACAAAGCTTTTGAACTCCGTTAATCTTCGTTTTATAACACTCTTTTCAAAACCTCTCAACTAAATCTGCTTTAGTAACCAAAACAAAAAAAATTGCAGTGAAAAGCAGAAATCTCCGCAAATTCAAAAGAATAACACAGCAAAGGCTGACAAATTCAAATTTACCATTCCCTGGAAATAAGAAAAACGTTACAAATGAAAACAAATGTAGCAACACACTTATGCATCTAGTGGGAATTGCCCGGGATCAGCTATCGACCCAGTCTAAAAAATGGTCATCTGGCGGTTACTTCCACAAGTTTGAAGCGTTCATTAAAAAGCTTTTGTTCGCAAACTATCCGCTGTAAAATAAACTGCAAAACAAGTTCAAAATAACCTCAGCTGACATAACTGCACTTTGGCACACTCCCCCACAAGAACAGAATGGACATAGAAAGTTCCGTGGTGTGATATAGAACGACGACACGGGAAAAAAGAAATGATTTATGTTCTTTCTACGTTTGCCCAACGGCGTAGTCAAGGTTCTGGGAAGGACAAAGCTGGGTTTCTGCATAAATTTATCACGGACGGCGGGAACTTAACATTTTCTCCGAGATACTGAATGAATTTAAATGTCGTGACAATAAATATTTCCATAAACAAACGCCCTCAAGTCACACCACTGCTTGCGCTTAGACAAAAAAAGGAAAAAGGAAAGCGAAAAGCAACATAGAAGAAAACTGTGTTCCTTATTGAATTTTTAATTTAATAACCTTGCGATATTAAAATAAGGGCTTAAGTCTTATAGTATTTGAAGAATTTCCATACTTTATTCTCTGTTCCGACAGGGTGAAGAATGGATGAAGTTGGTCTAGTGGGTCACAAATTCTGAGAATTTGCAACAGTTTGTGCGAGATATTTAGAGAATTTATCGTTGCTTTATTTGATTTTGGGAGTTTTCCAAAAATTATGTCGATTAGGTTGCATGATTTTATGAAATTTTAATGTACTGAATTGAACGCTCAAGAAACTTAATAGTTTCAATCATCATAGAGTAAATTTTTTATGATGAATTAAAAGTCAGAGCTCGAACAAGCTATATAATTATGTCAAGTTAAAGTTAAAAAAGTTTCTGTTTAATTTTAACAAAACCTTTAAATCGTAAAATAACAATTAGATCTGAGAAAAGCTCTAAGGTTTGATACAAAAGACGTCGTTTATTGACGAAAATTAATTTGAAAATTCCTTGCATATTATTCAACCCAGTCTAGAGTTTATTCGAGCATGAACAAAATTTTCCATTCAATCTAAATTTTTAATACTGTGCATCCTAAGTCTTTTCTACGAACTGAAGGAAAAATAATCTGTCAAAGGTTTCAAAAGTTCTTCAACGTTTAAAGTATTCTCAAAAAGCTTATTTTATACCCGATAAACTTTTCTGAGAATTTGTGTTCAACATTCATGATTGATCTCTTCAAATGTTCAAGGGTTTTTGCGTAGTGAAAGCTCCGAAATATACACTCCAGCCGATTAACCGCCTGTGAACACGGATAAAAGAAGACGAAAACAGAAAAATCTGCGGTTTTCAACCATTCCTATATGCGAGCTTGAAAAGGATGAAAAATCTCTCATAAAACATTCTATTTGTGTCACATTAAATTAATAAAATAAAATAAAATAAATTAAATAAAACTCAATAGCGTAAAGAAAATATCACAAACACAAATTTAATTACGCTGATTGAAGGAAAAAAGCGGCTAAATTGATGAAAATTTGCATTTTAAACGATCATAATTGATTGAAAAAGGCATAAAAGCACATGCTGGGAATGATAAGTTGATTAATTTGTCAGTTTCATTTCCCTTTTTTGCATCGTCTTAAATTAATTAACACATGTTCTACTTCGCTTCTTCTTTTCAGCTCTCAGAGAACTCGAAAAAAGCTCAACAAACGGTTACACGACGTGGGAAGGAAAACATGTAGGTGAAGGGCGAGAAAAACAGCATTTCCCAGACAGCTCAGCGTTGGAAAAAAATATTCATAAAAGCGTCGAAAAGCAAGTTGCTTGCGCTTTTTGTGCTTCCACGTCAAAGCGCAAAAACGTTTCCGAGCTTTAAGAGATTGAAAAAGTTTATTTTTGCTTACTTTGTGCTTACAAAGTGCAGCTGAAGCTTTACATAAACATAACTCACCGAACGTTAAACAAACATCGGCTTCAAAATGCGAACGTCTCACAAAATGTACCTGACATTCATCCTTTCATCAGCTTGTATATTTCTCTATCAATATCACATGGCCATACCACGAATATCACCGTTCGCCCAACAATCAATAAACGAGGTGAGTTGACTTTTAATTTGCTATAATGGCATCATCCGCCCGTTAATTATAACAGCAGAAATCATTGCGATACATAAAGTCGACTTTAATGACAGTGAAGCGTCCTTTGATGTTAGTGGACATTTATTTTAATGGCTAATTTAGTGGAATTTAATTGCGTAATATAAAATCACCTAGACAAATCGGTGATTGCAGGCTTGCAGTTTCAAGCGGAGGTTTGAAGTTCAATTAAATTAGAAGCATCAACAAAGACTGCTGCATGCAGTGATAAAGACTTTCGAATAAGGAATTTTAAAGAACGTTTGGAAAACGAAACAACTTGTCTCAAAAGCATTGAAACACGTTGAATTTGAAAAACTGAAAGTGTTGAAAGTTTACTAGCATGGAATTCTTGGAAAATGGAACAGCTTTGAAATGAAATAAAATGTATTTCGCCTTGAACTTTTGAAACGCCTGAAATTATTTCTTAAATACGTGGAAAGTAGGAAAAACATTTAAATTTCATCGTCTTAGACGAACTATCGTTTGTTTTGACGCTATTCAAACACTGTTCAATCACTGAAATTCTTCCGAATCGCCCGGGTCTCGAATACTTTTCCAAGTAAACAATTTTCAAGAAAATGATCTCAATGTTCACTTTCTCGTTTTCAAAGCTAACAGACATTTTCTTGAACACACTTCGGAAAATTACTTCAAATTACGACGAAAAGCTTTCCATCTTCCAGTTAATCCGCTTTCAAACAAAATTTAATCTTGTTGAAATGCAATTCACATGTTTTGATCCACATACGGACGCTTAACTGTATCGCAGGAACGACTTATCGCCTGAAATTATATCTAATTGCATTCATGAGTTCTGATGTTCATTGAAAATTATATCCGAAAATTATTATCACCGTTAACAATAAATATTGTTATTATTTCCCGAAAATTTATCTTTGTCTGTTTTATTTCTCGTTTGATATAATTTTCTCCCTCTTCGTTTCACATTTCGAAAATGGCTTTTATCCAACTTTTATTTATCTCTCTAATTGCTTTTAATGGACACGTTGTGTGTCTATCTAGGTTATAACAACATCAACCACCACCACGAATCTTCCTCCAGCCAACAAAACGACACAATCAGCTAACATAAAAAATCTCTTCTCTAATCATTTCCTATCGACGAATAATTTAACAAAACAATCATTCACAACAACCAAACATTCACAAACAGATTTTGTGCCGTCAATACAGAATGATGTGTACAATTTGCCGTCATTTGGTGCATTGCCCGTAGAAACTGTGAATAGTTTATCGTCTAGTATACATGTAAATATAAAATAACACAGTTTTTGTTTCTGAAAATTAAATTCCTACCAGTTTTTCGTGTGTTTTGCTTGCTTTTTCTGTTTTGTACTATTTGACTGATTTTTTCCCATCCATCTCTCTAACATGCTTTTTTGTATTATCTTTAATTGCCAGCTTTCCCTGAAAAATTCTCTTCCGATGGGGAGGGGTGAGAATGTAGGGAAAATCGGCATGCAAGGGTAGCAAACTGATGGAAAATTTGAATTTAGAGATATTTATTTTAAATGCATGGAATTACACTTTTGTTTTTGGGTTGTGAATCTCTTGATTTGATTTATCACTTGATTAAGTCTTAGTTTGTCAATGTATTTCATTTAAATTTTAAAAATAATTTGTCAACTGAAATAATTCTCATTGTAGTTTCATTGGTTTCATGAACAAATTTTCTTATTCGATTATACTCAAGAAAAATCTTATTGAAATCAATCGAATATTGAACAAAACTTGTAAAGCGATCGAAAAGCTTTGTCCTTTTTTGATTTCGAGGTTAAGTGCTTTTAAAGTTGGCAATTCACTCGAAAATTGCCAATAAATTTTCCTTGTAGGAAGCTCGTACATCACTAGTCGAAGCTCTTGCAAAAACACAACGAAATTTGTTTGCATGCCACTTTGTTTGTCAAGAGCTTCGATTTTCGACTCTGCATTTAACTTGCTTCACTGTTTTCTCTTCTCGCTTTTTTGTTTTGAGGCTTTGCCAGGAAAAACCGAAAACAGCTTTTCATTATTATTAGCGAAATAGTTCGCTTCGGAAAAGCATTGAAATTTATTTGCATAATAGATTAATGCACAATTGTATAGCAAATGCCTGTGCTTCGGCTACGAGATACTGAGAACCGAACTCGAATTGCTATTAATTTTTCGTGTCTGGAAAATTATGCAATTTGCGCTCGTATGGCTTTCATGTAAAAGTTAACTATATCGAAAAGTTTTTAAAAGAACTTACTGGCGTGTTTTTTTATGGCTTCAAAGAAACTACACTCATTTCAAAAGCATAAATTATCATATATCCTCGCCTTGGCTCTTGTTCCCTTGCTTCTGCTATCTACAATCCAGTAAAACTTTTTGGCTTTTCTCATTATTTATTGCATATATGCATAGCAGTGAAAGAAAAAACATTAGAAAAGATCTCCATTGCGCTTTGGAGCGTTCCCAACATAACTTACATTAAAACAAGAGAAAATTATTGTGTTATAAAATGAAAATAAAATTTTATTATCGGGAGAAAGCTTTTCCATGTTATAAATATAAGCTTAGAAGCATCTTGAATTTAAAATATAATCCTATTCGCATCTTTCCTCCCTCTCCTCGCTCCCCTTCCGTGTTGTCGCACTCAATTTTATGCATAAAAGTCTTCGAAAGAAGCAAAGTAGCGAGACAAACTTTCTCTCTATCATTATAATGAACATGCATAAGCTTTCTTAGATGACAAGCGATATTGTTATTTATGTTGATAATTAGAATATTAAATGTGGCTGCTTTAAGGTGAAGTTTTGACAGTTCAAAAGAAAATGTCAAATGTCAGATTTGTGGTTTTGTTGGTTATGATGATTGGCACGTCAAATGTTAATCTTTAAACTTTTGCGGTTTGGCTGCAGCTGACATGCAATTTTAATGCAAATTCAGAGGATACATTTTATGCAGTCGCCGATAATCTTTTTCATTAGCCAAATGCAGTTATTTATGATCCAAAAAAGCTTAATTTTTTACTGTTTTTTAACGACACACAAAAAACATTAAGTCATAAAGCTTTCAAGCTGAAGCAATTATCTATGAGTTGTGAAAATACCTTGCCAATTATTTTTCCATTTATTTCCCAACTTCTGCGGTGATTGATTAACACTTCAAGTAATTTCCTTTAAAAAAACTCGCCATTTATCATTAAAAACTCTTTCTGCAAACCCCGAACTGCCAGTCCCCGGTTAAGTTTTCCCTGAGAAGGCAATGAATAACAATTTATGTTCCTTGTTCACCGCCCATTTCCAGTCTTCTCCAAGCGTCGCCTAACACAGACAGTTGACAGTCGAACGGTTCAAGCCGATTAATTTTTGTACACAAATGAAAATTAATCCAAACTGCGAAATAAAAAATAAATTTTCCATGTTGGCTCCCACATAAAAACCACTCGTCGGTGGCGACTTGAGAGTGACTCGTTCTCAAATTGGAATTAACCAAAGAATCAAGACATTTGTTTAAAGAAAATTGGATTTTCAGAAATTGCATTTTATTATGTCGTCTCGGCTTCTCTCCAATCCGCTTTCTTCGCGACGCCTTCTTCCTCCACACCCGCCATACAAAGCAGCAGCCTGGAAATCCATTCTCTGAAATTGTTTCTCCTACGTCTCGGGCTTTCGAGCAAATGGCAAATAGCAAATTGTCAGGTGTGGCGAGAGAAAACGATGAAGAAAAACAGCGTCGTCTGGAGAAGTGTCGCCTGAACAATGCATTCTATTGATAGCTTCGAATTGGAAAAGTGGTTGCGAAAAGAAATTGAAAATTTCAAGAAGACGAGGAAGGGGCTTTTTTGACAAAAAAAGAAGACAAAAACGTTGGGTTTAAATATCATTAAAGCTTTAACTTCAATATAGAAGCTTAGAGCCTTACAAAACAAGATTATTTTTTAAACCATACAAATTAGTAAACAAGCTTAAAGTGGTTTTGAAAAACTGTAATGCTTAATTATTAAAAACTATACAAATAAGAAAGCATTGAGACTTTCAAAACCCTACAAATTCGTGTTAAAACCTTCTTAGTTGTTGGTACATCTTTTATGGTTGTAAATATGTCTAAAAACAAGTAAACAACATCACTCTAACCTTCAAGAACCAACAACAAATCAATTCACATTCCGAAACACCTACAATCACCTGCACATGCTAGATAAAGAATGCGCTGCCAAAACTAATAGATCTTTCGACCTAAAACACGAGTCAAGGTGGGGTGCGAGATAGGGGATTGCAAACTAGAGTCTAACGAGGTTTAAATGCAAATTTCGAACACGTTTAGACGAATTCGTGGCTCGGCAAATTATTATTTTCGTTGCATGCATCTTTGCCGTCTGTGCACGTTGCTGTCTCACCTAGATTTTTTCCCTGTTCGGTTTGCAGTTCTATGACACGAGAGCAATGTTAGAATTGCTCAAACATTTATAACAGTTTTTTCTAAGCTCACCTCCAATTATTGTATTTTGATGCAAGTTTTTTTGTGCACTGTCATTTTTTGCCCTCAAAGAGTGAACGAGTGAGCGAGATAGGCATCTGAGCTTTTTTTTGGTGCCGTGTTTTGAATTTTTTCACTGCGTTTTTGGTTTTGGCATGAAAATTGATTTCACAGCTTTTCCTACTTTTTCTCCCTTCAGCTCCGCTTCATGGCTTTAAATTCACTTTAGCAATCTGCGTTGAATTTTTTGATGGAAAATTTCATAACTGAATGAAGAGAGTGAAGTGGAATATGTTTAATATTAACGGAACAAGCCAGGAAAGACGCGATAGCACAGCATGACTAGATGAAAGCACATTTATATTCAAAATAGAGAACTTGAATGCCCTTGACAGCTCTGGTGTGCTTTGATGTAAGATTTTCTTGGAAAAGGAAGCAGATGAAGCAGACGAATATGATCCGAGAAACTTCATTGGTGTATGAATCTTCTTACAAAGATTTTCACTTTCTTGGAAATAAAGAATGCAGCCGTTTTAAAGCTGCTTGAGAATCCTTGCAGCATTCCTGTGAATAATTGATTAAGTTCGACCATTTGAAGTTTTCGAAGAATTTCGTAGCGAATTCGAAAAAAAATTAAGTACATTTTCAATGTAGCATGCCAGCTTATTCACTCTAAAAGCTGATATTTTCATAAAAAAAAATATTTTTAAAATGCTGAACTGCATAGTTTTCCATGAGCTCCATCAGCCATCAAAGCCTTTTACAGACTCAAACTCTCAAATTTTTTGAAGAGCATCAAACACTGTATTGATAAGGGTTGAACACTAACGTGACCTGATTCCTGATTCAATGCACAACACACAATATATTCAGTCGTGAAGTTTTCAGTTCGTTTGGCTCTCCCTACTAACTGTAAAAAACAGAAACATGTTTTTTATGGCATTGCGCACAAAATGTAATTCATTTAAATTTATGCTGTTTTATTTATTTATTCCAGCCTCCACCTCCGCCTTTGTACATTATAACTCCAACATATAGACGTCCCGAGCAGCTGGCAGAACTGACACGGCTCGGATACACGCTGAAACACGTTCAGAACCTGTTTTGGCTGGTGATAGAGGATGCGGAGAAGCCGACGGAGCTAGTTACGAAGCTTCTGCAGAAAATTAATGTTCCGTTCTCACATTTAGTCGGTACGTAGACGCAGACGTTTGTCATTCGGCATTGGGCAATCTGATATTTATGGCCTGGATCGGGTGGAAAATAACACATTGCGAACGATGATTGATAAGAAGGGCCAGCACTGTCTTTTAATAGCCACAATGATTGAGACATGAAACGGGTTGAACATTTTTCATGCAGAAGTTTAAAAAGAACTTCGTCTCATCGCTTGGGACGAGCGGGGAACAAAGCATCGCATTAAAAAGCCATGAAAAAGCTTTCACAATTAAACCTCAAGTCTTGTAGCTATTAAAATATGGAGTTGGTAATTAGAAGCACATGGAGCGCCCCAAATTTGATATGAACAGTCGTTTCCGCTCTCTTTCCATCTCAACGAAGGCAAAATCAGTTTATTTTTATGTCTCCTTTTATGTGTTATCATTTCCCATTCCGCGTGACCCGGCAAAGTCTATTGCTTCTTGAGAAGTCTATTCATTTTTCATTCTTCTCTTTTCGCCATTAACAGCCCAAATGCCTGCAAAGTATCGGAAGAATAAGGTGAAGCCACGCGGCGTATCGAATCGGAATCGAGGGCTCGAGTGGATCAGGGCAAATGCGAGCGATGGCGTTCTCTACTTCGCCGACGATGACAACACTTACGATCTCGATATTTTTGACGAGGTGAGAAATGTTTTTTCAGTTTCATAACGAGATTATAACGATGGCCACTTCGAAGAATAAACAAACGTCCCACCTAAGCAGTGATATAAATTATTGAAAGCACTGACGTGTAACTTCATTAAGTTTCATGTTTATTTGAGCAGTGTAATTGAATAATTCTTGTGTGCACAGAAGCACATCGGGGGGTAATGGCAAAAGAAAATCGGAAAAGAAGGTAGACGCGAAAGTATTGTTGATTTCTCCTTACGCTGTTGCGTTGACGAGGGTTACAGATTACATTCGTCGAAGTTTGAAGTGGAATTTATTTCCAAAGAACGTGAAAGTTTAATGAAACACGAAAAACTTACTTTTTATTTACTTCAAACAGTTGATCGATGAGCGGAAGAAAATTTATTTGTAGACCCAAAAGTTAGTATCGACTGAGAAGTGAAGCAAGCACCAAATGATCAAGTTTTCAAGATTAAAAATTAACGGAAGTCTCGAAACTTCGTGCACAACAAAAATAGTGAATTGCGGAAGTTTTGCGGCCCCTGCAGAGTTCATCTGCACGTCCCCAAAAGGGGCAGTTATTGAAAAGTTTTCAGTTCTAAGAACTTTTACTTCTGGGCTAGATTTAGAGTTTCGTGTGGTTTATTATTCAATTATCTCTTTGAAAACAAAGTTTTTGTACAGCTTTATATGCTGCTGCTTTGAGACTACCAACCTACTGAAGTTGTATTAAATTATAACCCAATTTGTTGCATAATCCCCCATTCCTCAACGAACATCTCATGAAATATGCTATAATTTCCTTGTTCTTCGAAATTAGACAGTTGCCGAGAGCGGAGCTAAATCTAGTTCACTCTCGCACACAAGCCACAACTGACACAACTCAACTTGCTTTATGTCTTCATCACCGAAACTCCCCACCGAATGCTGATTTGAACAGAATTTGTAGTTGGGTGTGAGGCAAACTAGTTTTAAGGAAACGAGGAAGCACAGCTAAGCATATTTATAGTCACGTAGTGGAAGTGAGAATCATAAAATGAAACATAATTATAAAGCTTCTTCCATTCTCTCCCCTTTTTGTGTCGACACAGCGAGGCAATAACAATGAACGAATGCCTTGCTACAACTTTGTTATTGAAAACACATGTAGCAGAAGGAACATTTGTGTTTTTTCTGTGTCCAATTCTCTCACTCGCTTTCCAGTGTCTATATATTGATAAAACTTTCATGAATAGTTTCTTTTCACTCGTAAACGAAGTTCCGAGTGTTGTAAAGCAGAGTGAAGAAGGTAAAAAAGTTAGAATAACAAGAAAGAAATTAAAAAGTTTTGCGATAGCTAGAACTTGAATCTTCTACCTTTAAATCTTGTCAAGGAAATTCGTAAATTTCTTGATTTAATTTAAAGATTATTTTTAGTCCTAGTTGAACCGAATCCTTGTTCACGCTTCAATCTATTTGAAAGTGGACACAATGCATTAAGAAGAACTCGGATTGCATTGGAAACGCTAACAGATAAAAGAAAGCTAACGAAATGGAAGCTTTTATTTGCTGCTGCCGAATTTACTGTTCGATTTCAAGCCATTTAGCTTGAAACAATTCCATCCCTTGTACTTTCTTCTTCTATCTTTTCCATTCTGACTCATTTAAACGAAACAGAATTACATGTTTCGAATTTCATGAATTGATTTTCAAGATACGATTTTCTCCTTTCTACATCCTCAGATTCAAAATTTCTACTTTTATATACACACAACGGCAACTCGAAATAAACTCAAGTACGGATGAGTGAATTGCCTCAGGAATACACAACATCTTTCGTCTCATGCCTGTCGGGATGTATCGAGTTTCGGTGCAGACGTGTTGCTAGGGGGTACTCGAATTAGATTGACGGCGAATTTCGTGATTAATTTATGGTTGGATGATTTTTTTGACGGTGGAACCTTCTAAGAAATATTTTGTTATGATCTTCAAAATGTGAAAAAAAGGCGGAAAATATTTTTCCAAGGTTGAAATCAGATATTTATGATTTCGACGAAAAATTGTGTAAAAATAGCCGATAAAAATTAAAATCACAATAAAATCTTTAAAGGAATAATTTTTGCAGTTAACATTTAATGGTTCAAATTCTGCAAATCCATGGTCGTTCTAAATTTAACATTCTTATCCAATTCCAACATTTCTCAAGTTTGAATCAAAATCTCTCTTCAATTACACAAAAAAAACTTCCCCTAACTAAAATCCCATCAAGTTTACCTTCCCTAATGGTCATTTCCGGCACAACTCCACCCCTAAGTACTGCCTACAATACTCAATGTATGTTTTATGTTTTTCATTTCGACTTTGACTTTCCCGAAGCAATGACGGCAGAGAAAAAGAAGGAAAACGAGAAAACGCAGTCACTTCGAGCAATGAAAATTGATACTTAATCCCCATCATCAAAATAAATTGACATTTTTCTTTCACCAACTCATCGCTTGTGTGTGCACATACAATTTATGTTTCATTTATTTTGCTTTGCCGTTTTGGCATTCCGCATTTTTCAATCATCGGTATCTATCAATTTCAGCTTGAAAGCTGCCTTCAGTGATTTTTTATTTGCTGTTGGAAACGTTTCCCGTCAAGAAATCTTCGGTTTGTTGTTCCTTTCGCCTCAGTTTAATACATTTTTAATTAATCGAAGTTTGAGCAAATGTTTCATACAAGCTTTATTGCAGTCGACCGTAAATCGAGGAACATTCTGTGTAGAATTTCAAATGAGTCTCATCTCGAGCGTTTTCCTGGTTGTATAAGGAGAAGAAGACGTTTTCATTAAATTATGCTTCCTAATCTCCTTCTTCCGATGCTGCCATTTCATGCTTTCCTTTGGGACGCGTGGGGAATCTGCGTCATTGGATGAAATTGCTTTCAACGGAATTGCCTTTCCATTAGATATCAACGCTTTTAATAAAGTGCTCATGAAAAAGAAACCTTGAAGCTCGAAGAATAAAGTTAAGTTTTTGGATCCAATAAACGTCGATTACCTGAGCGATTCACAAAGCTGAAAAGGTGACCAACGCAAGCTTCGCGGACAAATTTTGAAAATTTTATTGACGAGTTGTTTTTTATTTGTTCATCAAAGAGTTGTTCTTAATTTGATCATATTTATTTTCCTCCGGTCATTGCAAACAGAACACATGTGAGCTTTGTTTCATGCTTGTTGTCGTCGATTCTACTTCGGATATGGTGGAATTTGTTCTAGCAAAATCTTTTGGACCACCACATGGCAGAGCAAGACAACCCCATCCACCAGCTCCAACGCTGTGTAACTGCTGTTGATTTAAGTGGTGAATGAAAACTTTGCTTCGGATAATTCCATTCGAGTTGGGACTTACGATGGTTCTGCGTGGATTCATTTTGAGTGTCAAGAATGTTGCAAGAATTCTAGGAGAATTTAGATTTTTTGATGCTTAAACTTCTTTTGAGAGTTGTCAGATGGAAAAGTTGGAAAAGTTGAAAATATTCACCGCTCAAAGTCCCATAATTTCTTTGGTTTGAAAATTATAAACTAGGATTTTTTTTAAGAATCGCGATGGCTTTTTTCAAGTACAAATACAAGATTTTTAGTTCGATAAACTTTCAAATCCAAACAATGAGGCTATAATTTGATAAAGCGGATACAAATTTCAATAACGAGAGCAGCAAAATTGAAAATAAATTACAATTGACGTCACTTACTGCTAACAAGCGCCAATGCAGGGTCAAAAATCTTTATTCGTGTAATTTCTTTTGCTACTTTATAGCTTTTCAACGTCGTTTTGTCTCTTGCTTTGAATTTTATTGTGACACGAACTCCAAAATGTCGCAAGTGTACATGAATGAAATAAAATAAAAGGTCGTAAAGAGTTTATAGATAAAGTGATAACCGTCGCCGAATGGATTTTATGTTCGGTATGGAACAAAAATGTTTTCTTTTATTGGGCTTCTCAAGTCATTATTAGCCGTCCTCGAACTCCTGATTCCGGTCGAGCTTTATTGCCTATCAAATTTCAATTAAAACCTGTTACTGCTACACATGCAGTTTGGATGAGATCTGGTATGGTAGTTTCGACTCTAATTTCCGATCCGCTTCGTCTTCGCAACACTTTTCAGCAAAAAAAACCCCCCGGCACGTACGGATTTGTGAAGAGATTAAGATTTTATTGCATCTGTGCCATTTAAGCTCTTTTTAAGGGACATCATGGGAGATTTAACGTTGGGACAAGACAAGCTAAAAGTTTTTTCCAGCAGTAAAAATTCGTGCAGATTTTTCAAACAATTTTATGTAAAATATTTTTTAATTAATGAACCCCATGGGAATGTCGAGATAAAAAAAAATGCCGAGAGAGAAATACATTTTTTGTCCTGATTCTACATGAAAAATGATATTTATGTGTCCCAAAACAAGTGTCTCCCGTTTCAGTGGCGAGATCTTTTCACCATAATTGACTTTTCCAGAGAAAATAAAAAAAGAAACTTCTCGAAACGTTTCATAACTTTAAATGGCAATTCAACCCAACAAAACATAACGAATGGCGAAGGATGCGGACGGAGTGGGGATGGAATGGAGTGGCGGTGCAGAAAAAGGGAAATTTCGATTGAGTTACAACTAGATGAAAATCTGTTAGAAAGGAATCACAGAAAAAAAATCGTTTCTGTATGAATGTCTGGTGATTTGGTGAACTAAATGATAAGTTCAAATCCTATTTCATCTCAAAACTTCAGATTATAAGGAAGTTTTATAAAACTTTGGTTCGATACCCTACAAAATCCTTTCTTCTGTCATTTTCTGAATGTTCAAAGATTTTTTATTTGACAATCAAACCATATTTCTGTTCCAATTTTCAAGACATTCCGCACGTCACATCTGAACACCGCCCGCTTAAACTTTTATCAAAAGAATTTTAGGGCTTAATAACAGAAATTTCTGCAATAAAAAGTGGCAGCCGAAAAATGCTGGAATGAGATTGTTTATTCTCGAGATGGAAAAAGCTTCGTTTCGACGACATATTTGCATTCTGTTGTCGAAATGGGTTTGTGCTCACTTACTTTTTTCTCTCGTGCCAGCTTTTCTGCCTGATTTCTGCGTATCTTTGAAGAAAGCACATAATAAAAAATCCGCTTTCGAAAATTAACTTGAAGCGAGTTTCCGAAGTAAATGAACTCGAACTGACTAAAAACTTATGCTGCTGCTGCAACAAAATGTAAAAACTTTGGAATTCTTGCTCGCTTTCAGTTCGGAAATATTCAATTTTATCATTTGTGTTTTTGCTGGAAAGTGTAAAAGGAATGAAAGAAACACGAACCACACTGCAAAAAATGTTTAAAATGCTTTCGATGGCTTGAATTCCTTATTGCCGCTCGTTAGACAGAAACTTTTTGCTTCTTAATTGGGGACATTCGGGAAATTTGTGACCAAAACACTGCTGGTAAAGTTTTGAAGAAGTTCTCTGAAGAAAGTTTGAATTGATGGCGGAAACTCGTGCAGATACTTATGCATCGATTTACGAGCTTTACGATCGCCCCTTCTGTTTCCAATTCCAATTTCTGCACCAACATCTCTAACGACATTAGATTTTTAATATTTTCGCTCGGAAAAATGTAATTTGGTGTGACGCTTCGGAAGAGCGACGCTGACACGGGAAAAAAGCGAGCTAAACAAGAATAATTCATTAAGTTTAATGATCGTCTATTTTATTAAAAAAATTCTCCCCTTTCGCTCCGAAGCTTCAACCTATTTGCGAGATAATGACGAACATCTACACACAGTAGGAGAAATACCGAAAAGTTGATGACAGTCGAAAGCTTTATCTAAATTTTCATTTTAATATGAAAACACATTTTTCTCTGCTGTGCTGCTCCATGGAAGTCGTAAAAAATATAAAAAACATAAAAAGCACATCAGAATTCTTCCACTCGATTCATGCTTCACTGTTTGGGCGCCCCTCAAACTCAGTTCTATATGTGAAAAATGGTCAGAGGTGTAGATTTCGAAAGTTTGCAGCCAAAAATTTGCCAAGTAAAGATTCCCAAACAGTATATCCCGAACTTTGACGAGATTGCTGTGTGTTAAGCAAATGCTTGAGAGCAAAGTTTGTGATCATTAAAATCTCCCAAAACAAACTCTCTTCTAACAAGATTAAAAGTTTCCAAGTCGACGTCACTGCGACAGTAGGGAGAACACAAAAAGCTTTTGCATCGAGCGTATGCAGAAAAATGGTTTGAGAGGTTTTTTATGTTCTGTTTTTGTTCTTTGCTAGGGAGGATGGTGCGATAATGACTTCACAGAAAACTAGAATTTGTCGAGCAAAGTCGTGATGATCTTTTTAAAGCTTTCGAAACGACTTTAATTAATTTTTTAATTTTCTAAAGAATTTCTGTGTGACGGCTGTAAAAAAAAGTTCGTTTTGAATGGAGGCTTATTCGAAGACGCTGCAGCCCACTATGGGAAATTTAGTATTAAAAACCTTATTAAATACATTTTTTACATTCGAATTTTTATGTTTTACCTTTTTAGCGTGTTACAGATCATAATTCCGCTTAGATCTAACACGTTTTGAATTCATGGGAACAAAAGGATTTTTGGGAAATTAATTTCAAAGTCAGCTAAGTCTGAGCCATGATTTTCATGGGACGAAATATTTTTTGGTAGAACTCAAAAAGTATTCTTCTTTCGACAATGATCTTTTGCAGGTACCTAAGTAGATGGATACTTGTGACAATGAAACAAGTAGTTAAGGGCTTTTGATGTGTTATTTTAAGTTTTCGACTATAACACAAATGAGTTACTTTTGAAATTTCAAACGATGAAATAGTTTTTTGTCTACGTTTGTGCGTGATAAAATATACATCAATTTGAAGCTGAGAATGTTCTTTTCATTGCTTGTTTTAGTGCACTTTTCTGCACTTTTGGAGTTATTTATCAAACAAAAATGTCTGATTTGAGCTTGTTTACCGTGCTTTTTTGTGGTTCAAACGATTCAAATTTTCAAGGACCGTTAGAAAAAATTAAGCTTCATTCGCGCCCAAACTTGCGAAAAATGTATCAAAGTAAAAATGAAGTTTAAAAACTTTGGAAAGCAAACATGACGTCATAGCATTGGGACAAGCGTTTCACCAAGACGAGAAACTTTTTCGAAACGATTTGGGAGAAATTGAAATTGAACAAGAGGCTGATTAATATTAACGAACTTTTCTGTTTCAAAATAATTATTTAAACAATAAAAAGTTTTTAAAATTTATCTAAAATCTTTTCGAGCATTTTTTTCCCTTGCGGATGTTCACAACTGTGTAACAAAAATTCGGCTGTGGTAAACCTATTGGGGGTGTAATCTATACACATTGTGTACATTTGAAAAATGTATCCCGTATTAAAGCTGGGTTGCAAGGATTATCTTCCAAAATTCTCGAAGCTTTAGTGTAAAACATGAAATTTCCAGTTTCACTTTCCCTTTTTACCAGTTCTTCATTTCCGTTAGCTTAAGTCTTTGATACGATTTCATGTTTCTAATTCACTAATCACTGCTTGCAAACCGCGTTTTTCAGTTTTCTATTTGCTGGCTTTTTAATAACCTTAACTTTGTTCTTCTTGCGTAAGTATCGTGAAATCCTTCCAGCAAGCTTTGATCGTAATTTCCAGATAAACTCCATTATAAATGCGATAAGTCCGATTAAGTATCCCGAAATTAAGATTAAGAAAACACC
>JPYR01000266.1:0-43242 GCA_000775305.1 Belgica antarctica
CAACATAAATTGCTATTTTACACGTTTGGTTTATTTTCTAGTCAATTTACGAGAAAGTTTTAATACTCTGGCAGTTAGATCACTTATTGTAGCAAGTTCTGTGATTTCACAAAAGTTTTTCGTGCTTTTGCTGAACAAAAAAATGTATTCGTGCTTGTGAACACTGTAAGCACAACTTTAGCTACTGCTTTCAAAATTTAAACATCGGAAACTTGTTTGTGAGATGAAATCCGAGGCATTTATCCTTAATTGAATAGTTTTAACTTTATAGAACTGATTAAGGGCAATGCTCTTAATAAATTGCTTTCAAATTGAATCTTAAACTTGCTACAAGTTAAAATTGTAACTTTTTCATTGAAAGACTTGAAAGTCTTGAAGAAAATTGATAGCATTTCAATATGAAGAGATTTTTGCAGGTCTTTTGTGTCGAATCTAATGACATCTCTGATTATGTGGGGAATCTTTATTGCCCTTTTGATAAGATACTTTATTGAAAGTTTGAAGCTTTCTAAAAAGATTTTAATATCCATTTTCTATTATCAGATCAAATATGGATTTATCTGGAAAAACGGAATTCTTGTATACCGTTCATTGGTAACATACAATCGAAAATATTTGCAGCTGTTCAACAACTCCTGTCCTTTGCACCACTCCAAGTCATTTGAACTATTTCAAGTTACCCGACCAGTTTTATAGTGTTCAGTTTACACTTTTACTGAATTATGCAAATTATATACATTGCTTCAACAACTTGGCTACTTCTCTTGATTAATCAATAACATTGATAATCATGCTTTAATGCCTTCATTTTTCATCTGTTGAAACCTCAATAATCGCTGGGAAACATTGCTGTACAGTCGAAAAACGTGTTTCTTCTGAACAACAAACAAAATTTAAGGTTGTGGCTAAGAAAAAATGGGCCACTTTCAACGCGACACTGTAGTTGACTGACTCAATTAAAAGACATCGATATTTCACACCGATAAAGGTAATATTGTATGTTTTACTTGCTGAAAGTACTTTTCCAATCACTTGTTTAATTTTCACAGATGAAGACCAATCAGCAAGAACAACGAGAAAAAAATTTGCACAAATTCTTTGAAAATCCGTCGGAATCTGGAAGACAAATCGCAAAAATGATGAATATCCCTAAATCTACTGTCAACGCCGTGCTAAAACGATACAAGGATACTCTGAGCCTAGAAAGAAAGCCAGGAAATGGCCGTAATGCTGGATCTGGCAACAAAGTTTTGCGGTCTAAAGTGAAGCGGTCCCTCTATCAAAACCCAGGACTCTCAGATGCGGAAAGAGCAAGACGATTCAAAACGTCGAGATCGACCGTGCGCTACATACGCGCTGAGCTGCAGACTAAGGCCTACAAAGTCATTAAATTCCCAAATCGTAATGATAAACAGAACTTGGAGGCAAAAAAACGAGTCCGAAAACTTTACAAAAACATCCTCACCAAGACATCCAGCTGCATTTTAATGGATGACGAGACCTACGTAAAATTACTATTCATCGATCCGTGGTAATGTCGCTGGCAAACACAAGTTTAAAATGTTTAGCAAGTATGCCAAAAAGATGTTGATTTGGCAGGCTATTTGTTCGTGCGGTCGCCGGTCAAAGAGCTACGTCGCCACCCGGACAATGAACACGGATTTGTATATCACCGAGTGCCTGCAAAAACGAATCCTTCCCATGACGCAATTGCGCAACCATCCGGTTATCTTCTGGCCAGATCTTGCATCGATGCATTATGCTCGAGACACCATAGCCTGGCTCGACCGGAACAACATCAAATATGTGGCAAAAGACATGAACCCGCCAAACTGCCCGGAGCTTCGTCCGATTGAGCGTTACTGGGCAATCGTCAAGCGCAAGTTGTTGATGACCAAACACTCGGTCGAAAACGCTAAAGCACTTCAGCGTTGGTGGGATAAGTGTGCTGCTGCAGTGTCAGACAGTACTGTGCAAGACTTAATGGGGGGGATCAAGAGACGAGCTCGACAATTTTTAAGAGGCGAAAATTAAATCAATTTTCTTTATACAATAAGCTTTCTTAACAAATATTCTAGACTAATTAAAGAAAACAATTCTCAATTTCGTATATAAAATCAAAAAATTACAAGTTTGGAAGTGGCCCGTTTTTTCTTAGCCACAACCTTAAATGGTGCAATCAAAACGAGAACTTTTTTTAAGAATGGAAAAAATGTTGCAGACTGATTGTTAGGCTATGTCTTTTGTTCATTATGTGCAGTCTTGTCATTTGTCTATTTTTGTATGGATTTTTGATCGTAAGTTTTGTTGCACATTTAGACAGTTAACTTTGTGTTCTCTAAACAGATTAAAGGTGGATTTTCTGGACGAATTTTTATCGTTTTGTACACTTTACAGCGACAGATTTTCTCCTGAGAATGGTCAAAGAGGTCAATGGTGAGTCCCAAGAAGTTTTTAAATCACAAGACGTTTAAATATATCAAATTGACTTCAGGGCGGAGTTCTTTCGTTCAAGCTCCTGGCTTCCAGTGTTTACAAAATATTTTTCCGCAACGTGCGTGAAGACTGCTGAACTCCCTGCTGACAGAAATTATCTTTTTGCAATATTCCCGCACGGCTTGTTTACGTGAGTCCTGAAAAGAAAAACTTTGTTTTTATTAAATTTCAAAAATTGTATTCCAGAATTGGTGTGTTTTATAATGTTGGTTCAAATGCTACTAACTTTTGCGAACTATTCCCTGGCATTCGAAGTAAACCAAGCGTTGCGCATATATTTTCCCAAGTTCCGCTTCTGCGAGAGCTTTGTCTTGCATTAAGACAGGTGTCAGCGAGTGTCAAAGGTCTTAACGTTGCTCTCACACAATCGAACAACAAGTTTGATGCTTGCAATTCTGATGGATTCACTTCTAGTGCTGTAACTTAGATCATTTGAAACACCAGTTTTAAATTTAATGTATGAACTTTGCAGGTTTTGCTGGCTGTGGGAGGGGCAGAAGAAATGTTATACGCAAAACCAGGTGACTATCGTCTGGTTCTCAGGAACCGAAAAGGTTTTGTCAGGGCTGCAATGCAAGCCGGTGCATCGCTGGTCCCAGTTTACACTTTCGGAGAAGTTGATTTGTTTGATCAGGCACCAAATGAACCTGGATCAAAACTGCGCGCCTATCAACGTAAGCTTACCACGGTGATTGGCTCTCCAATAAACCTTGTCAAGAATGAAGCGCCATCGAAATAAGAAATTGACGAGGTTCACAAAAATTTCTCCGAAGCACTTGTTAAGCTTTTCAACGATCACAAAAAAGATTATTTGGAAAGCTGGGAAAATGCAAACCCGATCTTAGTGTAGAACGGAAGTTTTTGCGTTCGTGCGTGACCGAAAATGAATTATGATTTGAACGTTTCTTTTCGTCTAGATTTTATCTTAATATGAAACAAAGAAACGATGAGAGAATGCCTAAAATTAAATCAACTAAGTTTCGATCGAGTCACCGATAAAATCACAAATCACCATAAAACTAGTCTTAAAAAATGATAAAATGATTAATTAGACTCGCGTGTTTAAGACTCTGGTGTTGCAGGTTGTCTGATAAAAAGCTACAATGTTCGATAAGGCTGGAGTTGCCAGAAAGGTTTCTTAGCGTTATCTGAAGAAAAACTTGGTAGCAGCATACAACACGAAAGGCTTATTACAAAAATGATAAGAAACCTACACATCTTCGGTCAATTTGACGGCTTTATCAGCCCAAAACTCGGTGTATGGAAGAAAAATCGTTCAAACACATTGATTTTCATTGTTTTATGGTTCAGTTGGTTCAGTAATTTTCGCGATTTTCTCCATGACAGAAGTTTGTTCAGTGATAAATTGTTTTTGAACTTTGTTCTGAAAATTCTTTTATAATCCTATAAAAAAGTAAAGCAATCCAGTAATTTAAAAATTTGGCTTTGCCAGTTGAAAACTTGGAAAGCTAATCAAAAACCAAGAAGTTATTAAGTGACATTCGTTGATATCTTCCTTCCGTTCGGAAGACAGTGATAAGAAATGAAGTGCATGCCACCAAAGGAATGTTCTTAAAAAATCTACTGAAATATGCTTTTGTTCTCACGATCACCCGTCAAGGCTTTTCGACAAGCAATTCAGAAGCTAACAACAACAAGCAAACAAATCTTTTAAGACGCTCAGAATCGTCACTGATAAAAATTGGTGAAAACGAAATAAGTGTCGAAAATGTGACGGAAAGCAGTGACAAAACTTTAGTCGATAGCAGAAAATATGATAAGAGTCAAAACAAAAGAGAATCCCCGTCGTCACTGCGAATAAAACGACATTCGCCATATCACGACGCAGATGATTATATCAATAATTACGACGCCACTCCACCTACACCAACGGAGTTTCCTGAATGCATTTTATCACGTTCGAGTCACTATCTATCATGGTGAGTTGTGATTCAAGAAGCTACCAGATTTTTAAATGTTATCAAATCTTACACAACAGGTGGGTCAACGAAGACGGTTCACTGAAAATGCAAGCGTCCAATCGGTCTGGTCAGAATGCTGGCTTTATGGACCTCTCACTTAAGTTTCATTCAGAAGATTTGATACTCAAACACGTGTATGAGATGACAACAAGCAATCCAAGAGATGTATTTTAACTTTTCATCGAATTTCCTTCTTGACCTTGAGCTGACGCATTTAAACTTACTTATCAGGTCATCACGTTCATGAGTCTTGCAAACAATGAGTTAATTCAGCTGCCAGCAGAAACTTTGGCCCTTGTTAACATCTCGTTGCAGTATTTATCACTTGCAAATAACAACTTTTACTACCTCTTCGAAGATGATGAGGACAACACTTTTCGTGAGTACAAATTTTGTTGAATTAAAGCTCAGTTCTTGAATCAACATTTTTCAGAAACCTGGTCAGCTTTTCCAATAATGTCAAGTCTTCGAGAGTTGGACCTAAGAAACTGCAGCATAACAGCGTTGGATCACGACATTTTTGAGAACCTGCCCAACCTCGAGAAACTTTTCCTGTCGCACAATCTTTTGACGGAAATCACACACGAAACTTTTTCGGATCTTGTCAGGTTGCAGCACTTGGACTTGAGTTTCAACATTGCAGTTCAAGCGTCACCGTATGGAACGCAGGATCCGTTTTCTGCCCTTCATAGTGGACTTATACTCGCCGAAAGTGTTTTCCACAAACTTTACAACTTAATATTCCTTGATTTGTCGTACACAAAGTTGAACTATGAAAGTGTCCGAGCTTTGGCATATCTTCAAAGAAAGGTAGAACAGTTGTCACTTTGTTACACTGAGATTCCGCTGATAACTCCAAGAATGTTCTACAACACGAACTTGAAAGTGATGGATTTGTCAGGGAATCCTAACTTGATATCAAGTTTGAATCCAACTTGGTTCGATGGCCTTGAAGACAAACTAGAAATTATGGTTTTTCGAAACTCAAACCTGAAACACTTCTCATCATTAGCAAACTTCAGAAAACTTCGAATGCTTGACTTGGGTGAGAAAAAACTTATTTTCTCAAATCAGTTGTTAGAAGAAGCTTTTTATTTTCAGGAAACAACAACATCAATGAAATTCAATCATCAAACTTCGAAAACCACCGCAACCTGGAAATTCTTGACCTCAACTTGAACCACCTAAGCAACTGGTACGAGAGAGTCTTCCAAAACAACACAAAACTGAGAATCGTAAATTTACGAAATAACAACATAAACTTGATGACACCAGCGATGATGATCGACTTCAGTCCGGTGAAGTTCTTGGCAATCGGCGCCAACAACTTCGTGTGCGATTGTTCGTTGCGTGAATTCATTGATCGCGCTGCCTTCAACGCCATGTACTATCAATGTACTAGTTCAACATCTTCCGTTATCTTGAGATCAAAGCGGTCCATTGGGTTTGATGACCCAGAACGCTACTATGATGTGTTCTTGAGGAAATTTCATAAATACGTCGAGTACATCGACGAGAGCTACAAAAACATTCTCGGCGTAGAAAAGTATCTGCTGAGTAGCAGAAAAATCACCCCCACGTCAAATTGTGACGAGATTAAGAACAAAAAGATTGAGTCAGCAATGAGCTTTAACTTTCTGCTGCTCGACTACAGCGAGAACGACTATCACTGTGTCAAGTCGAATGGTGAAGCTAAAAGCAAAGGTTTGTAAATTGTGAAGTTTGTTTTTCCTTATTTTAAATTTTTCTTTTCAGTTTTCTTCAACGAGATTCCATCGTGCACCGTTGAGTCATCAACCTCTGTTGATTATACCACCGATGATGATAAACTTAACGTCAAAGACGATGTTGACGAGTACATAAAAGAAACAGGCAAGGCTCCAAATGCCTTGCTTATCGTTTACATCTGCATCGGTATCCCTGTCACGCTTCTGATCGGCTTGTGGATCTGGAAGCGCAAAGACATCCGCTATTTCTGCTCGATCTTGAAGAACACTTTGATTTTAAGTTTCGACAAAGACGATCAGAAAACTTTGATGATGAAGAATCGTCGGCAATCGAATGGTATCAAAGATGACTACCGTTTTGATCTGTTCGTGTCTTACTCAGATAAGGATCGTCAATTCGTGCTGGATCAATTGATTCCAAACCTCGAAAAGCGAGCGGAGATCACTATTTGCTTGCACGAGCGAGACTTCCAAGTTGGCCTCAGTATTCTCGAAAATATTATTCAATGCATGGACCAGTCACGGTGTCTGCTGCTAGTTGTTTCCGAGTCGTTTCTAAAGTCAAATTGGTGTTCGTTTGAAATGCACTTGGCGCAGCACAGGTGAGTGATTCTTGAAACCATATTTTCAAAATTGTTCAACTCTGTTTCTCAGATTAATCGAAACCCGTCGTGAACAGTTGATTCTTGTGCTTCTTCAAGACATTCCCAAAGCCAAACGGCCGCGAACCTTGTCATTTTTGATGCGCACTAAAACTTACATCATGTGGCCATCCGAAGACAAGGAAGAACACCGCAACGCCTTCTGGAGACGCCTGAAGAAAGCTATCGTGCTGAACAACTGGGAACCAGAACGAGCCAAAACCAGACCTCGTCACAGTATTGTTTAAATAAACCTTAAAGTTCAAATAAATTAAAATATAAATCTTGAAATGTCATGAATTTTCATTGAAAGAATTCATGTTTACTTCAAAATATAATCTCAAAATTTTATTTAGTTAACCAGATCGTTTAAGTTGAAAGCACTCCAGTCAACTGAGTTTCTAGCCTTGACCGCTCCAAAAGTTACTGCACAAAAAGCAACGAATCCTCCGTAGACCAAGGCGTTGTTCAGCATTTTATCTTGCCAGGCGCGGTTCTCGATACACTTCTTGTACGGCATGTGAGTGAACGAGACTGAGTTGTACAAAGGCACCCAGGAGTTAGGCATGATCCAGAAAAGAAAGTCGTCAACAGCTTTGCGGAGCAAGTAGGCTGTGAAAAGAACAAAGTTATTGGCGATTCTCAGGATGTACACTAAACTTACATCTCTTATTAACCAAATCCCGCATTTCAACGTAGTTGTACATCGCCAAATCACTGATGGCATGCGCGTCTTCCCATCGCTTATCGCTGAACTCTTCCAAGATTTTCTCAAGATCGCTTCCGTGTTGGCTGAAAAGTTCGGTGAGAATTGTGCAATCCTCAAAGCCTGCATTCATTCCCTGACCGTAAAAAGGAACCACAGCGTGACCTGCATCACCGATTAGCAGAACCTTTGACGAGAGATGGTAGGGTCGACACTTGATGGCCACCAAATGCTGTGGCTTGGTCTTGAAGAAATCTTTGATGAGACGTTCTTCGCCAATCAGCGGAATCGAATCGGGGAAATATGTCGCGAAAAACTTCAAAAGGTCGCTAGAACTTTTGATCTCATCGAAGTTGTTGAAAGGCATGAAAAGTGTGACAGTCCAAGAAAAATCCTGATTAGGCAGTGCAATCATCATGAATTTACCGCGCGGCCAGATGTGAAGATAGTTGTGTGGCATTTTGAACTAAAATTGAAACAAAAATTGTTAAACCCTGTTCGTGTAAGGTGGTTGAATAATCTCACTCCATTAGTGTCGCTAGGTGGGATTAGCAATTCCAAGTAGCCATGTTCAATATAAGTTTGACTGAAATTAACGCCGACACGTTTCACCATTTCACGGCGAACTGCGGAGAAAGCGCCGTCACTTCCGATGACCAAATCCGCCGTGACTTCTTCGTTTTCTCGAGTTATGGTGCTTAAAAAGAGATGAAATAAACATCAAATGCAGAATAACTCAACCAAAATCTTACTCGTTGAAGACAACTTCTCCGTCTTCGACTCGACCGCCGATCAACTTCTTGTTAAACTTTAAATTGATGTTCGGGTACTTTTCAGCGGCTGAAATGTGATATTTTTATTCAGCATTTTTATGTTTTCATGACGTCTTTCGTTACCGTCTAACAAAACTTCATTCAAGAACTTGCGACCAACCGAATAGATTGCCTGGTGACCCCGTCTGTCGTACGGAATAATCTTGCAGTTCCCTTCCAAGTCGTGAATCATCCGAGCGTACATCGGAATTCCGTGTTCAAGCATTTTCTTCTCGAGTCCCACTTCAGCTAATGCTTTTCTTCCACGTTCTGATAACGCCAAGTTGATACTTCGACCGATGACCAACTCAGCCGTTCTGATGTCTAAATATATTCAGTTGTTAGAAAAAAATTGTTTGCTGGCTGCAAGCTGGGAATTATTCTAGTGGAAATAAATTTTTACCTTCGCGAAACTCATAAAGGTCGATCTTGTGACCGCGTTTCCCTAAATGAAGGGCAGCCAGCGATCCAACCTGAAAGAGTTTTCATTCAAACGTTTAGTAATTAAACCAGCACGGATCAGTGATTGACATTCAAAATGAAATATTTTTATGTTTTGGTTTCACGGCGTGTTTCATCTGATTCTGTTATCAGCCGCTAAATATGCGAGTACAACGAAGATGCTTCAAAGTAAGTTTCATACGACCAGGAAACTTGGTTTTTATTATTTATTTTCTGCATAATAATAATTGGTCTTGACTGCATGCATTCAATAAATTGTTTGATTGACACTAGAAGCATCTCACTCTGACAGTTCTTTCCCTTATTAAACGGTTCGTAGTTTCTACAACTTACAAGTCCAGCGCCAACAATAGTAATCTTCAAAGTCTCATTCTTCGTCTCGTTGACGTCTTTCATTCCAACTTTCTCCATTTATTTTAATTTAAACTTCCTTTCACTACAAAGCACGTTGTTCAACTGAATTTTTGATTAAATTTTGAAGTGATCTCTCTTATCTGTCCCAGCAAGAACACACAAAACAAATCATTAAGTAAATTTGTAAAACTGAACGAAGTGATTCACTGAATGGAACTGAAAATGTTTAGCTGTGTTGAAAGCATTTTATTCTGATGAAGGCAGTTGTCTCTCTTTGAAGCCTTAGAAAAGCAATTTGAGAACTGAAATTCAAGACCGAAGCTTTGCTCCCATCAAATTATACGATTGTTCAAATTGCTTACAAATTAATGCAAATTTTATTTTTATTTTGTCTTGTCCTCGAAAATCTTTAAACGCGTGTCAATCTTATCAGAACTAGCTCCTTGCATCTGTCATACTCGAAATACTGCGGAAATTGCGTTGAAATTTCGCTGAACTTCAGAACACCGGCGATTTCACGTTGAAAATTCGTAAGAAAATATTCATACATCGGCGCGCAGGCACTTTCAATAAAAACGTATCGCTTTTCAAGTGCGATTAGAAGTTCCTGCATCTTTGGCGACGCTTTGAACAGCTTTAAAATTGTTTTGATAAACGCATCGGTGATGTCGTCATCGTAAACCACTGAGAATTTGTAAGGAAACAAAATTACAATCACCACAGTTACAACACGAAAGTCCACTCACCGTCAGCGGCAAAGCAAATGTCCACCAATTTCAGTTCTTCTTCAAGTTTTACTGGAAATCTCTCAGCTAGGAAATCTAACTCCAGAACTTCGACATTCTTCGGATATCGCTGGTAGCTTTTATTAAGTTCAACATTTCTTTTGATCAAGTCGAGAATACCGCTGATGTTGATGTCTGCAAAATAAATTATCAATAATTTGTAGATAATCGTTTCTTTTGTGAATGCAATAAATACCTGTACAAAGAACTTTTTTAGCGTAAATACTGGCTAGAATACTGGTCAACCCAACCCCGCTGCCAAGCTCCAGGATTGTCTTGTTAGAAAATAGTTCACGTTTGCACAGTACAAAGTCATTGAGAAGAAAGGCACCTCGCCACACTTGCAACCCCACTTCAGATAAAATCGTCGATTTTTTATGTTCTAAAAAAGATTTTCATTTAATCATTGACCCTTTGCGCTGTTATAAAGTCATTTCAATTTTAGTCAAGCCGAGCCGACGGACAAGTGATGCACAACCACGTTCACAGTCAAGCACTCATTCAAGCACTAATTCATTCACCCATCCATCCTAGCTTTAAGTTGTAAAGTTGGAGCCAAAACCATTTTGGGTACAAGCCATGACACACAATTGACCACCTTAGACAGGAAAACTTGAGTCGACAATTCAATTGAAGACTCAGGTGACTCCTTAAATTGTCTACGGTGCATGATGATTTGAAGTGTCATGGCTTGTTCTCAACTTGGTCTTGGTCCCTACGATGAGTTTTAAGAATTTTCCACTGTTCGGCCTTATGCTAACAGCCCATGGATTTTCAAGCTTAGCGTTGCCCTGATCCTGCGGTGGGGCCGTGTCCGTATGGAGGATTAGGCCCCCTGGTACACCGGTGTCCCGGCTCTAGTCCTCCTTCGCAAGAAGCGTGGTACCGCAACATAGAAAAGCCTTCACAAAGTTCTCCATCCAGGCTGGAGGTAATTTTGTAACTTTAGAATGTTTTTAACAAAAGACTACACAAAAACACGTAATGAAAGTCTCACCAATCTCTATGCACTCGTTCCTTTTTCTTGAAACAATTAAATCCGAGTCATCGTCATGTTTTAAGCTGCTTGAACTCTCCTTGCCGTCAGCTGGAAAGTTGAAGCGGAACTTTGAAATGACATCTAAAAATAAATATTTTAAAAAAAGCTTAAACGGAAGTCGACAGCAAACTCACTTCCACTGGTGGTCGAGACACTACTGAAGTCAGTTTCGTCGTAAATTTCACTCGTTACTTCCATTTCAATTAAATTCTGCTCGATCTTTGATGATACAGTGAATAAAGTTTCACGTGCTGCTTTGATTGTCACGATCTCTTCGCAACAAAAACCACCGAGTGAATAAAAGTTTAATGTTCATTCACAATTCGCGAGCATTTCTCACACAAAATATTTGATATTTTTAGATTTTTTCATTCTCTTGGCAGTGGAATGGCTTTTCAGCGAAAATTATTAGATTTCTTGATGGTTTTAAACAAAACCGGCGAGTAAATCTTTCTTCTCTTGTTTATTTTTGTTCGATTTTTATTTTGTTTGTTTACTAAAAGTTTTCGAATGCGCATGCGTAGAATTACAAGTTACTCAAGTATTGCAGAAGAAAAAGTTTTAGACGTGGTTGCTGATCACAAAAGACAAATAATTTTCTACAAATTTAAAAAAAAAAATATTGCAGAGCACGAATGTACAATTTTATTGACGTGAAGTCATCAGTTTTAGAAGCCAACACGCAAAGTTGCTCAAGAATAAATTAATTTCAATAGAAGTCAAACCTTTGTATGGTTTTAACAACGCTTTCAAATAAATACAACAAGCAACTTGTTGATTCAACTTCATTGAAAATACACTTTAGGGTTCCGAAGCCTTAAATATTCACTAAATATCGGTAGCTTTATATATTGTTTCAAATCTAAACTCTTACATATTACCCTGCTGTCATACCAGTGAGTTGATATTTTTCTCCGATAGCGCAATCAACTCTGGTATGTTTCGTTGCTTCACGGTTGCACTAAGTCATGCAATTGAATTAATATTTACTTTGCTTCACAGAGTCCAACGGCCAAACGTTGTCAGAAAATTGCTTAAAAAATATGTAAGGCTTCGGAACCCGAAATACAATTTGTTTAAAGTTCAAATGAAAAAATATCACAAATGGAAACTTTAACGTTATAAAATGGCTTTTATAACATTGAAGAACTCTGATAGATATAAGGTTGAACAAGGTTTTCAAACGAAAATAGACAATATTGAGATGTTGAGAAAATAATTCTCGGTGTAAGCTTTCCAATAAGCTTTGCAATAGCTTTAAGTAACCTATTATTCACATGAAGTGACAAATCAAAATCATGCCAAGAAGGAAGTAGAATGCAGGAAAACAGTAACGACAAGAACGCACAGAATCAGATGAAATTTAAAGACAATGAGATTGATCAGTTGAAGAAAGATTTCCAACCAGAGGTAGGCGTATTACGACATGTTGGGAAGTTGTGGATGCTAACAGCAGTCTTACAAACTAAATAAAGAACAATTTGAATCGGAAGTAAAAAAAATAATCTAAAGGAAACTCAGATAACTAACAACTGAAACAATCACGAACTTCAACTGTACTTTTATGTTTCAAAACTACACTTTATTCAAATGCATTAATCAAAATCAATAGAAATGCGTCCACAAAGGCTTCAGTTGTCGCTGAAGTTTCACTGTCGTTTTTTGATCAAACATGTTGTGATCCACGAGATATTTAGCGCGCGGAAGTTCAGGATTTTCTTTCAGATGTTCAACCAAAGCTCGAGTTGATCGCAGATGCAAAATTGAGTCGAAAACGATTTTTAAGGAACGGAGATCGTCGGGACAATTGATTTCATAGAGTTCTTCGAACAAATCTTCGTTGAATTTTTGGCGACGCATAGACAACGGCAAAGCTCTACCGAATGCAATCATCTTCGGCGCTTTGTCGCGCAGTTTCTTGTCTTTGCGTGTCATTTTGATGAAGTTGCTTTGAATCGAAAGCTTCGGCAAGTTTAGCATCTTTGAAACTTCATGCGGAATCACCGAAATCTCTTTTGGTTCCACGTAAAGGGCCTTCGAAGCATCGCCATCGACTTCAATCGAAAACAACTGTTTGACAAACTCTTTGTTTATGTTCGATTCGTCGTCCATTTGCTTCAGCCACACTGCGAAATGTTCGGCGGCGATGTCGATGAGTTCCTCGGTCTGATCGTAAAGCGGCTTTTCGTAAATCTCTTTGTTATCCTTGAACAGTTTTGTCTGCCACACAATGCGTTCCTTCTTCATCTTCTTGAGGTAGTCAGCGATCCAGTTGATGTCAACTTGCTGAAGCTTCCGTACAGGCATTCTGGGCTCAATGGTGACTTTGATTGACTTCATTTGCTGGTATTTTTCCACAATGTCTGCGAAGTTATCTTCGGTGGCCGAATCCATATTTTTCATCAAGTTCGGGTCCAACTCGGACAGCAAGTCTTTGAATGTCAAGTTTTTACGTTCTTCGAACGGATCTTCTTTTCCACACGGAATGCTGATGATTTTTGAAACTCGGTCGTGCAAATCCGCAGGCAAGCATTGCGATAGATCCACAGGCTTCTTCACCTTTGCCACACTTGTGTTAAAATTTCGGAATTTTACGCGTTTCTTGTCCATTTTCGGAAAAGTCTGCACTGGAATGTTTTAAAACAAAACAAATTTTTATTGGTTTCCAACGCCGACTGAAACACAACCATAGCAACGAAACGTTTCAACCTACATACTGCCTGATAATTTTGCTTTAAACCCGGCGAATGCGAGAAAGGATCAAAAATGCAAATGATCAGGTAAGTAACGACAAATTTCCGCAGCTAATATTTCTCTCAGTTTACGTTCAACTGTTAACGTAGCAAGTGTTAAAGTGCGCAAGAATGAACATGGGTCAATCAAAATCGAAACGCGAGAACGACCCTTTCAGCAACATAACAAATGATATTTTGGAGTTCATGTTAAGTTTTTTCACCACGAATGAGCTGCTTGCGGCCACGCTGGTAAACAAGCAGTGGAACGAGTTCATTGGAGGGTCTTCAAAGTGTATGAAGAAGCTGGAAGTCAAGTTTCACGATAAAGGGCGCATAACCAACGAAGATGTGATGATTTTCGTGAACAGCCCGAGAGAATACTCGGCGATTTCAATCCGTGAACGCGAAATCTCATCGCAGCTGCGTCTCATTATCGGCAGTTATCAGTGGAAAACGGTCGAGTTATGCAACATGCGTTTTGTTTGGGACATTCACTTTTTAGACTTTGTCGGACTCTTCAAGCCGTGGGCCGAGAATTTGACTTTTTTTGACGTCGGAATCATGGCGGAAAGAGCTCAAAATGACACCGATTATGTTTGGCCGAAGTTGAAGAACCTCACGATCAGAAAAAGTTCGAGAGTGATTGTCAGACGAGTCTTCACGGAGTGCACGACTTTGCAAGGCTTGTTTCTGGGAGTTTGCCAGTACAACGATCCGGAAAGCGCGGCGGTCGTGGCAAGCATTCAAAATTTGTTGATTCGATGCGTGGACATGAAAAATCTTCACCTTGGTCTGTACACGCCTTTGTTCAATTCCATTTTTACCGAAGATTTTGTGGAAAATGTGAACTTCAAGCTTCATTCATTGAAGTTAATGAAGTTCCAGCGAACTCATCAGTTCCAAAACATGCTTGCCTTTGAAAATCTCGGCGTTTTTCTGTTGAAACAAGCCGATACACTACGGGGAATATACTTAAAGGAGTGGATGGGTCAGAACATCATTAACATAATCTTCAGCGCGATGAACAAAATCGAGACGGCGACAATCAAGGATCTTCACTTGTACGGCATCAAAGAAGACTTGGAGTTTATGGCACTAAACAAAAACACGACAATCAAGTGTCTAAACATTTACACATACATAAGCATCGACAAATGCTTCGAATGGATCCTAAAATCGGTGCCAAACCTTCGCGTGCTGAAAATGTACACGTTGACTGCCAACACTCTGAGTCAACTCAAGCGATACAATCCAAAACTCGACCATCTTCATTTGGACTGCTTGCTGGACAGTCAACCGATCGCAGACTTTCACGTTTTCTGCGGCACTGCTAATACTGCGAACTACTTTTTCATATCCAAACAGTACAAAAAAGAGTTGGAGTCGTCGCCGGTCTCGCGTCGCAGCGATTTGGACTGGAAATTCATTAGCATGCTTGATGGTTGTGAGCTTCACGTGAAACGATAAGACTTTTGCAGGTAGCAGTTCTGCTTATGTCTACACGACAACGACACATTTTATGCTAATTTCTTAAGCCTCGTCCTTTTATTTTAACCTGCTGAACCTTTTTCTTTCACGTCGTAAAATATTTAGACCTGGAAAATCCTGAACTTTGCTTGCCAGAAGTTGAAATAAATATTCATTCGCTTCAATAGCTTGAAGCACTCAAATAAAACTCAGTTTTATCACGAAATTCAAGCTGAAAAGATGTTCCGGTATATTAAAAATTTAATTCAAACGCTTTTCAACCAACGTGACGACTTCGACAAAGTCTTCGACGATCAAGTGTTAAAATTAATCTTTATCCACCTATCCGGTAGTGAAATCTTGCAGTGTTCGTTAGTGAGTAAACGATGGCACGAAGTGATAGCGTCAGAGCCACTTTTAACAGACCGGCTGAAAATTGTCATCATTGAGCCATATTTTGGCATGTTGTGGCGATTCGACACTCGGGATGCCATAGCTTTGGTCAACAGCAAACGGCATTACAGACACATTGCGATCTACACGACCAGGAACTTCACCAACGATCATCTGCTGCTGATGGCAACGTTCCACTGGACAAGCGTTTTGCTTTACAACCACACATTCAAAAGTGAAATAGAGTTGACCAATTTTTTGGGGTTGATGGAGCCAACGATTGAAAGTCTCGACTTGAGAAATATTCGAATCGTGGTCTCGAAAAAGCAGCAGATCGCGTCGTCGAACCTGATTTTTCCGGCTTTGAAGACGTTAAAAGTGATGAACTGCAACACGTACATTCACTCGGAGCTTTTCAAGAACGTTGAAAACTTGGAGCATCTTGAACTGGAGTCTGCTTCGTCACCTTCGTACGATGATGATCCAAAAGTGATTGTTGAGCGAATCAGAGCGGTGCAATGGATGTTAGTGAAGAACGTGCAGATTCAAAAGTTGAAACTGTTCATTCACCAGAAGGATTTTGACAACATGTTTATAGACGAACGCTTTTTGTCGCGACTCAGATTCCGGCTGGTTGACCTCAGTATCAAGAAGTTCCGCAAAATGTACGAACGCGAGACCAACATCGTTCAAATGAACAACTTTGGAAAATTTCTGACGTCACAAAAGGACTCGCTAAGATCGCTTCATTTGTTGGAGTGGATTGGAAACGAATGTCTTGAGCTGGCCATTAACACTTTAGACAAGCTCCGCGTTCTTTCGATAGAAAACCTCGAATGCTACGGCAAAGACGATTCCATAGCAAACATGAATTTGTTCAAAAACGAATCAATCGAAGTTTTGTGTCTTCACGCTCGACACTCGAAGTTCTGCGAACTCCAGAAAGTTCTTCTCGGTGTGGTTCCAAATCTGAAGGAACTGACAATTGGAACTGTTAATCAGCAAGTACTTGACACACTCATTGACAAAACAACAAAACTTGAACGACTCAACATGGATTACTTCACGGCTTACATTGTGCCAGATCAATCAGTGCTGCATTATCTGAAAACGATGAATTTCCACATGAGTTATGCGCAAAACTTCCGAGATCAACTTCGTGGTCAAAGCTATTACACAAACTTTGAAGCAGTTTTCCTGAGAGCAGCCAGACGCTTTGAGAACAAATTGAAGCGCAATTCGGTCTAAGCAGTGATGGCGAATGGCGGTTTTTAAAACATGCCTTGAGTTGTGACGACTGTTTTAAAATACTGTCTTTTGGAGACAAGAATTTTAATCAGCTTCTTTTAAAAAAACATGTTCCTAATAATGTGCAAAGATGCTGCAAAAATGCTCTAAAAATGTTGCAAAAAGTTTTATAACAGCGATTGATTTTAAAGCTTTGCAAAAGATAAAATGTGTAATGAAAAACATAAAATTATTTAAAATGGAAGCTTGGAAGTATAAATTATCATGATGACAAATCAGAATTTCAAGATATATAAAATTTAAAAAAGAATCGTATTTGCATTTTCTTTGTATTGATAAATTAAAAACAATTAAAAATAAAAGTTTAAAGCCAACTTTATTCACTGTTTAAAAGTTATTTCTTTCAGATAAACTCGCAGATTTTTTAACTAGAACTTCAGCAGCGTTTTCAAAAACTCGAACGAAAGTATCAAAAGTTTTCCATAAGCTTCTCCATAGATTTTACAAGGTTGCATAACCTCAAGGAACACTTTGCATGCGATTCCGCATGTATTTGAAAAGTTATTTTTTATCAAATTATAATTTAGTAACAGATTTGAACATATATTTCCATGCTTCACCATGAATGAAGAAAGGCAGAAAATTTTCTTCAAACACAATCAAACCGATTATTTTTTCTTGTCCCACAAACTTTCACATCTGTTTTGCCTTATGATACTAAAGTTTTCCGATCACAGGAAAATATTAGTTCTGCGGAAGCATAAAAGTTCTCTCTTGTGATGATCATCCGTTTGAACACACTCTCAGCACACACAACATGAGACGAAGAAAAAATTGAGCAAAGGCGAAACGAAAGACACTCGATTAGACGTGAAGGAATCGTAGAACAGTGCAGTTCGTTTTGTGTAATCTCGAGTTGCTTCGTACGGTGTCGTGAATTTGTGAATTACTTGAATTAATTCAATCATAATAAAATCTTGTAAGAAATAGTTACTCTCGAGAAAGTAATTTTCAAGAAAGTTTCATCGGCATTTATCAGCTCGAAGTGAAAAATAAGAAAAGATCGATGCAGTCCATCAACATCAGCAAATTGTTGAATAAAAAATCAATGCACTGATAGCGTCGATTGTCAGTCGGGTGTCTGAGTTGCAAATTTCTAGAATTTCGATCAGATTCATCATGCGATTCTCGGGTTTAGTGGAAGATGCTGCTTTCGAGTTCCATCCAGTGATTAATTGATCCATTTGTAACATAGCGATTGTTGGCATGTGTGCATTCGCAAAACATGTGCCTGCGACTTCAAAGGCGGCTGCAGATCTCCATAACTGGGTCGTTTGATAAATCGAATGTTAAGACTCAAAACTCAAAAGGCATTCTCTAAAGCCTGGGTGCATTTTTTGGCCTTCTCGCACAGTCAAATTTAATATTTTTGTTGTGAACATGAAGTAACAAACTTTGTCGAATGTCCAGAAGCGAAACATTAAAAACGACAATAAAATCAAAAAGAAACAGTTTTGTACAAAAAAAAGACAAAAAACAACACCAACGAGAAACGACACAGCACCACTTCTTTAACAGAGAAAAAAAAGATTAACGAAATGAGATTTTCGAAGTTTTTTCTTCTTGCTTTGTCGTTTAACAGGCAATTTTAATAATCTGGGCACATACCGGTTCACAACATCTGATTAGAAGCCACAAATTGCTTCTTTACCTTCTGATTTAGTAGCTTCTTTGCTTGTTATTCCTTGCCATTCCGAGTGGAATTTCAACTGGAATTAATTCCATGTCGAATGGTTCATAAATATTTAACATCGATATTTCTTATTTTTCAACTTTGCGCAAATTCTTATTAGCAAAATATTCTAGTGAAGCGAAATTTTGGAGCTTTTATCGTGCCTGAGATCGCATAAAATATGAAAAATGGACTGTTTTGAGAGTTAAGTGTGCATAAAAAAAATCAAGAGTTCAAGGACTCCAAAGTCAAAAATTTGAGAGAAAGAAACGGACACGTTCAAAATGTTAAATTCAGCAAAAATTTCCGTGTTTTGCATATTCATAAGTTGTGGATTAAATCTTGCATTTGCCTCGCAACCAGTAAGTATCAAGTTCGCGTCGAAGTTTTTGATTGATGAAGAACGTTGAGCTAAACTTGAAATTGACGCTCGCTCAGCTGGGATGAAAAAATTCTTTTCGTGAAATTTGAAGCTGGTTTTCATCGCTGACTTTCTGTTAGTCATTAGTCAGAGCTATTTGGAGGTTGAATTGTAGTTTTGCCGAATAAAGATTTTTGATTTGATGTGCGATATTAAACTTTTATTGCTGAAGTAGAAGACAAAATAACTTCTTGAACAACTGCAGAAAGCTGCCAATTGAAATGTTTGCATGTCTTCAGAATTTTCACTTCCTTCAAAACATAACCAAGAACTCCCACTGTATGAATAAAACTTCAGTCGAATTACATTTTATTGCAACAAATAAATTTGTTTACAAATTTCTTAATCCAATTTCTTCAACCTCAAATGTTCTCATCATTGACTCGTATTAAATTAGAAACACTTGATGCGTCTGATGAAAAGCGTGAAAGATTTTTTATATAAATAGTCAGCACCATCTTCAGCTAGCATTGTTATGCAAACTAGGCTACGTAATTAAATGAAATCCTTATCAAGAAAATTCTTGACTAGGCTTGTATTAAACCTTCTGCTTTAATCAGGTTCAAACACAAATCAATCGAGGCTAGTAGCAGACTGTGTTGGTAATCACTTAAATCTTGGCAGTCGCGATTTTTTTCTTTAAGATTTCCTTCTGTTTCATTTACGCCCGCACCTCCGAGAGTGTTTATAACGTAATTTGATGTGCGTAAGTGAAATATTATCTGTTTATCTTTCCTAATCATCAGCATATCTCACAGTGATACTTCTCTGGTCACTCATAGAAACGTCAGGGCGAACGGATTCTCGCAACGTGAGTGTGATCTGAGATTTTCTCGACGTCATAGCCTCGTCTATATTGAATAATAAATTTCCATCTCACGTCGATGTTTGCATCTGGATCGTATTAAGTGTGATCGTGTGAGGCACTTGATTGATGGATATGCCTTGTCTTCGATGAGCTGAACAATGGAGCACAACTCACTTACGTACACACTCACAAAAGGCACGACTTTGAAAGCCAAAAATCCTATTCAGGGAAGGAATCAAATTAAAAGACGCTTTTGACGTCGCTTGAAAGGTTAGGCGAAGAAGAAAATCCCATAAAAGGTGTAAAACATGAAGATAACAACAAGCACTGAGGCAGAGAAAGAAGAAACAAATTTTATGGTGTGAATACAAAATGTTTCAAATTAAATGCTTAGTTCGGGGTATTCTTCGCAATCGCCTTCTGCCGGCTTTTTTCATTCTCATTTTGTTCTTTCATTTGTGGCAAACATCAAACACGAAAAAATTCTCGAATGGACATCGGAAAACAAATTCAAAAGTGTATCAGATGGGAAAACCTGGCAAAAACTGGGCAAAAACGGAACAAACACGGGGTTGACAGGGGATGACGTCGTTAGAAATGTAACAAAAGATTGTGTCAGGGCTAGAAGCTATGAAAACTTAAAGATTTTTTGATGTGATTGATCGCAAACTGTGCCTACATCACTGTACGATGGCCCCACTGAGATTCATGAAAGGATTTTTCTTTCTTCGTGTCGACACGGGATTTCTCGCCTTTCTTTTTCTTCTTTTCCCCATCGCCAAAGCAACTCGCAAGGGAACAACAACAAGAAGACAAAAGCAGAGTCTGAATGTCTGGCACGGCCGATCTCACGACACGACTGTGTTGGTGCCTTGTTATGGATTCTTGCTTATATCTTCAGTTCTCTAACTCTCTTTCTGGTTCATCTTCGCACTGTCTCGTTTTTTCTCTTCTTGTGGATTATGCTTTTCTTGTTCTTGTGTTGATAAAGATCAAGTTCACCCGGCAAACACCAGTCCATATGTTACCATCGCTATTTTCTCGTGCCTTTGTGAGCTTCCACACACAAAGGAAATTGGCTAAAGTGTCATTAATTAAAGAGTCAATAAATACTTGGGGAACGCAAGCATGATGAAGACGCATCGCGACAGTAATCACGAGAAAGGAAGTTTGGGGGCGTCAGAAGAAGAAAAACGCTGAAATTGGGTTCAAAAGTCCACAGCACAAATATTTCGGAGCTCTGGAGACGTGAATCTTGATTCCAAGTGCGGAGATTACGATGAAATTTTAAGTATGCGAATGAGTTCGGCGCCTTCAGGTTTGAGACACAAAAAATCTGCCGTTTCTGCTCGATCAGCTCGCGAGCTGTTTAAGTGATAAGCGACGCGAGTTTTAATGCCGTTTCTACATCGAGCAGAAAATTGAATTTTAATTGTAGATTTATTACGGCCACTGTCGGGGATTAATTTTACGACTTTCTGCCTTCAAATGTGATGATCTATTTGCCTTCATTGTCGACCTAATCTCGTGAACCGCGACTTAATCACTTTCACAGATTAAAAATATTGTTTTCACGCACACAGAATGTTTGATTTGCTTTCACTTCTAAAAATATCACCAAAAGTTGTTGCGAACGGAAAATAATTTGGAAATTGAAATGATTCACTTCCATTCATTTTTGATGACCGCAGATCGTTAAATTAAGGCGAATGTCCGGATTTGTCATCGTGGAAATAAAAATGAAAATTTAACAAGTAAGAATAACACGAGAAAATCAGATTTTTTTAATTGGCGGGGATTAATTCTGAGATCAAGTGATGTCACTGAGTGAAAGTTCTTGGAAAGTTTATTGAGAAATTGCGATTAAAAATTAATTTAAAAGATTTTTTTGCGGGTACTTCAAGTCTATAGTTCAAGTTGGGACGGATGAATACCAAAAATAAAAACCAGCTTCAGACATTTATGAAACAAAAGTCTTGTCGTCGACAGTAATTAAATTGAATAAATTAAGAAACCAGCAAAAAACTGGAGACGACAATCATTGATCTTTGTTTCAAAAATCTAGCGCCATTCTAATAATAATTGCCTGGTTATATTTAGCAGCCAGACACTTCAGAGTGTTTGACAAACAAAATCAGTATTCAAAGCAGTGTTATTATTATTTTTTTTATAGATTTTTGGTTAATAATTATGACGAAAAAAAATCCATGATTTGCCTGTTATTGAATAGGAATGCAAGTTAATAAAATCTAGAAACAAATTCCACTCACTATTGTCCATCACTTAAAAACTATCCCCAAATCAGCTAAACAAGCAAATCAAATTATTTGAATCTCCAAAACTGCAAAAACACACGAAAAAGCTGAAAAGCCAGTCGCTAATCATAATTTGGAGCTGGCGCACGTCTTAATGGCGAGACACGTCGCAGGGAGGGGAAGAGAAGGCGATAAATATGCCATTAACACTTAGCGTTAACCAGTAGCAGACGTCAGATGATTTCATCAAAACATACAAAGCGCTCGTCAATTGCTTTCGCATGCGATTGTTAGTCGTCTTTATCATGCTCGATTTACCCATTGAGACAATGATGAACTTGTTTGTTCCCGTTCTTCATCACAAATGTTCAATTTTTCGGCAAATTACTCAGACTAATTTCTTTCCCAAATTTCCCGCGAAGATTTCAGAGTGCGCTGCCAAGGGTGGTGAGTGTGACGAGTCAAAAAATCGGCCGGTTTGCGGCACAGATGGGAAAACTTATGCTTCACGATGTCACTTGATCAGAGAACAGTGCAAGGGCTATAAAGTAATGGTGAAGCATCGAGGGACTTGTAAAGGTTAGTGAATAGTATAAGATTGAAAGCTTTTACGAAAAAGTTTAATTGTTCAGACGCCTGTCTTGCATCACGATCGTATGCGCTTGCGCAGAGACCCAAAACAAAGTTTGTTCCGAAATGTCGTGAAGACGGGTCTTACGCACCGATTCAGTGCCTAGAGAACAACGGCTGCTGGTGTGTGAGCAGCCAAGGAAAACTCATTCAGAAAACGCATACGAAGCATGGCAGACCAAACTGTGCTGGCAAGGGAAGTTTGAAGCGGTCGTCACCAGCAAGTATCAGCGCGCCAAAGAAAAAGTGTTCGCCGAACGATAGAGTGGCTTTCAACACGGCGTTGCTTAACATTTTCCACACCGAGTACACGAAGTCAAGGTCAGCACTTGGGAGCATCGGAGATCACCAAGTCGTGGAATGGAAGTTCAAGCAGCTGGATTTGAACAAAAACAACATGTTGGAGAAAAATGAATACCAAGGATTGAAGAAAATCGCAAAAACTGTGAGTGGAAATTGTCTTTTGAAGTTTTCTTGATGATTTGACTGTAACTGCAGGTTGTGAAACCGAAACGATGTGGACGACGATTTGGAAAGTACTGCGATACAAACAAAGATCTTAACATCAGCCGCGAAGAGTTTCACCAGTGTCTCAGCAAAGATCTCCAAAGACGTGAGCCAAACTTCGCCATTTCCCAACCTTTTTGCTTGCTTCTTTGTCTCGTCTATCGATGAATACCCGACAATTGTTAACTTCTACTTTCTGCATTTGCCTAAAGTTAATAATACGAATGAATGAATTGAGAGTTGTTGTCACAGTTTCTTATCTATTTGCACAGTAGTTTGACAAATTTCGGCG
Organism: Belgica antarctica; assembly: GCA_000775305.1. NCBI lineage: Eukaryota > Metazoa > Arthropoda > Insecta > Diptera > Chironomidae > Belgica > Belgica antarctica. The sequence continues at coordinate 23,493 of JPYR01000266.1, forward strand.
TTTTATTCGTAAACTGTCTCATGCACTCCTAGAATTGGAAAATTTGTTTATTGACTAGATTGTCTTGTTTGCTTTCCGGTTTCGTGCATAGATAAGAAGTGGAAGCTTCAAATGTGCACAAATTTCTAGACTTGGTGACTGTTTGAATTTCGTATGAAATTACGCACACGTTTTGGTTTGATTACACAAGGCACCGATAAAGTAGATCGTGACATTTTACGCACACAATTGATGTCTTGATGTTTACAAAGTTATTTCCAAATTGCACACTCTCACGCATCTTTGTCGCAACTATCCTAGAAACTTGTGTGATGTTCTAATTTTTTAACAATCAAATATACGCAGATGTGCCGACACGAGGTGGTGGTTCAATAAATGGTCTTGGTTCTGATGATTTAGAAGACGACGATTACATGGAAGAAGATTCCGAAGAGATTGCGTTCCGGAAAGAAACGGGCAATAGATTAGGTGGGAAATTTGTTTCGACTGATGACGCAGCACATTTATGAAAATGAAGAAAAATTTGCCACTGAAATTCTGGAAAATTATTTTCTCTAATTCCTAACATCTTTTTGGTTATAAAATTCTTAATTACTAATCTTTTTCATATGTGTGCGTGAAATAATTGATTAACTTTCAATCCTACTTGGTCGAAAGCTTTCTTGAAATATTTTGATTATCGAACTTTTACAATGAAGGCCTTCGGGATAAGACAACACTGAACCTGCAAAACGAGTCGGATGGAAGTTCAAGAGATCCCGATGAAGAAGCAAATGATTGCATAAAAGATCGGAAGAACGCACTTGAAGACAAAAGTGTAAGTTTCTAAACTTTCAAAAGTTTTAAAAGCTCAAATTAAAGGTTTTAGGACCAACTCTTCCTACCGGAATGCACCATGGATGGACGTTACAAAAGAGTTCAATGCTATCGGTCAACTGGTTACTGCTGGTGCGTACATGAAGACACTGGAAAACCGATTCCTGGCAGCAGCACCAAGGACAAACAACCACAGTGTGATTCTTACGTACCGATCAGAACTATGCAAGGATGCCCACAGAAAAACGAGTTTCTGCGAGATCTCAAGGAGTTCTTCAAGACACAAATCACTTCCAGCACAAACATTGGGTAAAAATTACAACTTCCGTCAAATCAATTTTTCAGTTAAAATTTACAATTTCATCAGTGCTGACAACACAAAATGGGGAACCGAAGATGAGAAAATTGCAACCTTGAGTTTCGTGCTTTTGGACAAGAACAAGAATAAAGTTTGGGAGCGAAGAGAATGGAAAACGTTCAGAGAACTTGTGACAGCAACAAAGTAAGACTTCGTAAACTCTAATTTTGTTTAAAACTTCTCAATTTAAAAGTTCTTTCAGAAAGCTTCGACGCTGCGGTAAGAAGATGCCGCGATACTGCGATGTGAACAACGACAAGAAAATCACTTTGTCTGAGTGGCTAAATTGCCTGCAAACGCAGCGGAACGTACAAAGCGAGCAATCACGACCACCTCTAATCGATCCGAAGCCGCCAACCCAAACGAAACTTAAAGGTATAAACCCGCTCGAGTTTATCCTTAAAGCAGATTAAATCGATTAAGCAACTTTGCTGTAGAATCTTAAGGACTTAGATGTTACAAAAAAGTAGAAACTTTCTGTGTGCGTGCCATTTGAAAATGCGACAAAACCCGGTCCAGTGATAAGAAATCTATTTTGACATAACGATCTTTTTCTCTCCTTTTACATTATCCTGTACGAATTGTTTGAGAAAGAAAATAAAATCATACAGTATTAAAAAAAATTGATTTTTTTGAACTTTCAGGTCAATTATTCAATTTTTCTTTGAGTGATAATTAATAAAAGGAGATCAATTGTTTTAGCAGTGTTTAAGTGGTTTGTCGTTTGAATTGTTATTTTTTGACAAGATGTCGCTTCTAACTTTTTGTTAGAGACTTTTTGGACGAAGAAAGATGTAATTGAATCAGCGAAACACTCAGGTGAACATGATAAGAACAAGAAAGGATAAGATTACGAAAAATATACTGCAAATTCGGTAGGTTCTCTAAGGGCTGAGATGTCATTTACTGGACTTGAGTTCTTCAAATGGTAAGTTTAGAGTGCCACTTTGATGAACGTAATCATACTTACACGTGCTTCATAAAGGAAGCAAAGAGTATTAGAAACGAAAGAAACTTGTTCAGTTCATAGGAACTCACTTGAAGAACAAGTGCAACAGGAACTGCTTAGCATTTTTCACAAGTGTCTTGAGCTTCAATCCAGAGAATATTTCTCATACCTTTTTAAATCTGCAAACGTTAAACATTTCCAACACTCAGCTAACAAGCTTAGAGACACGTGATTTGGTCGGGCTACAAAATGTGGTTGATTTGAGATGTAGCTCAAACTTTTTGCAGCTGCTTACAAAAGATTTGTTCCGGGATGCAACACAAATTCATCTATCGACTTCAGCTTTAATAAATTTCATACACTCACACAGGAGTCGTTTGTGGAATTTCCAAACCTTTAGTTTTTAGACTTCAGAGGAAATGAGTTGCAATTGATGAGTTCAGAGATACTTGAACCTCTGCAGAAGAACCCTTTGATATAAATGGACTGTAGACAAAACAATCTTAAAGAGTATTTTGACGATTATACAAACTCATTTTCAACACTAGAAGATGTATTGGCTGAGATGAACACGTTGACTAATCAATCAAAAGATTTACTCAAGAAAAAAGTCAGTAACACCATAAATGTAAACAACAACTGCTACAACAATCAAATTGAAATCAGTGGCGTTTCAACCATGTAGCTTTTACGGGAATCGAAATATGTGCTGATGAATGTTTTGAGCGAATCACGGTACGAAAACAAACTTCGGTAATTCAGTCTACTTCTTGAGTTCAAAATTATTAACTCAATCAGACTTTAAGTGCAAAATATAGTGAAATTTCCGTCTCTTGCAATCAATTTTAAGCGAGCGTTCGTGACCAGCTTGAAAGCTTTCATACGTAAACTTGATTTCAATAATTATTGAACTCAAGATAATAATTTGCAGCAATTAAAACACTTTCGATTACAACGCATAATTGAGCTTTAATTTTTATTGCAACTGAAAAGGTTGTGCAACAAGTATCCATTCTTCTAATCAATTAACAAAACGGAAATTCAACATTTAAACAAAACTTTAACAATCTCTCATAGACGCGTCCATTTTTAAGCCGATGTGAAATAAATTTGAAACGCTGCTAAACTTTGAGTCTACGAAAAACTGTACCCGAATTCCAGTTTCGAAGAATTTTGTGAATCTACAAAAACTCATGAAAATTGGTTCAAAATGACTTTAAGAAACTCTTTGTGGTTTTGGTTGACTTTCGGCGTCGTCACCGGGCTTCTCGTCGATGTCACCGAGATATTTCTTCTGCTTTTCTAGCAACCTCAACTCGCTGGGCTTGAGAATTCCTCGAAGAATTGTGTCGTATGAAACATTAAGGCCGGTTTTCTTCATCTTTTCGTACAGCCTCCAGCATTCCTACAACTTTCGTTATATAATTTTTTTTAAAGATGCCCAGAAACTGACCTGCTCCTTTGGCGTTTGATTATCCTGAGATTTCTTATCGTCTGAATTGGCTTCAGAATTTTTCTTTGCTTTGGTTTTTTCAGCCCCAATTTTGCCTTCGTTACGTTTGTCTGGTGACTCCATGTCACTTTCACGTTTGCTGTCCAAAGCTTTTTCTTGGTCGCTGCTACAGTGAAAATGAACGATTAGTAGATACATTCAAATGACCTACGACGCACCTATTTGGTAAGTAAAGATTACTAATTTCCTGTCCAAAAAGACTTCTCGTGTTTCTCATTCGGCCAGCAAATGGAACGTTTGAGTGGCGCCGGTTATTGAACGGATCTTTGTTGACTGTCGCTGCCAAGAAGCTGTCGTCTTCTTGAAATGACACTGGAAGTATGAAAATACTTTGCTCAAAAACTTTTTGCGTTCCTTCATTAAGTGCAGTTGTATCTCACCAGTTTTACGAAACATGATGGCGCGATTCTTTGGAGCTTCGGTTTTGGTAGCTGCTTGTGCGTTGTCAGACTTGGGCGACAAATCTTCTTTCTCAGAATCGCTTCCACCGGAACTCAGCATTGAAACAAGCGTTTCGATCCCGATTTGATCACAGCCAAGAACGGATTTGGACCTCGTTGCTAGCTGTTTTGACCGGTTTGGAGCTTTTTGGGGCTGAAGAGGTGCAGGCTTCCGTGACTCGACTTCTTCGATCATCTCATCGGGAGAATCAAAGTCGTCCTTGTCCCTGTTTAGTGTTAAATTGACTCTAATTGAAAGAATTTGTTAAATTAAAAGCGTGGTGAAGCTGACAATGAACACTGTTTTGGACTTTCGACGATGAAAATGACTGCCAATTGATTATTTCGACCACTTCATTACCTGATAACCTTCTTCTTCCTGACTTTCTTCTTGTTTTTGGGATCTTCGATGTTCATCGGGCGAATTGGCGCTGACATGATTCTTCGGCTTGATTGGAACTGCGCCCGTCGAGCAGTCGCTGACAACCGTCCGCTTGCTGAAACTGGTGCTTCTAGACTGCTGCCTATTTTTTTTGAAGCGTTAGGCGCCGACGTTTTGCTGTTGGGCTGTAAAATGTGATGCATGGAAGTTAAAACCTTTCTTCGTTCTTCAACCTTACATTTATTTATATCGACTGAACTACGTCAGAAGCCTTGACATTGCACTTCAAATGCAAACTTTGTGTTGAAAGTTGCAAAACATGACATGAAATGCGTTGGAAGCAGTTGCAATTTTACTGATGCATACAAATCGGAATGAAGAAGATTCAAGAAATTTGGCACTAATAGAACCTTGAGCTACTCAAAGGTAAGTCCTAGTAACAAACTGTGTTCAATTGAAAGATTTTGAATGATTTTGCTTCATAAATATCAAGAACGATAATTTGTACAGCCGAATTGTACAGATTTGATTTTTGGCATTTACAACTTTCAACACCAAGACGATCGATAAAATTTGTAATTGACAGCTTTGTTCACATGCAACAGAGAATTTTCTGTTTTAATTGTAGACACTTTGAAGCCTCTTGTAATTTTAAACTTTGTGGATCTTCGTTTCAACTTAAACAGAACAAGATTCTCATGAAATTTTGGACGAATCATGCCAAAAACTGCACAAAAAAAATCAGTTTTTGGAAAATTATGTAAAACGCCTAAACAGGCCGAGACTGTTTGTCAGTTACGTTTCACGAGTCTTAAAATGTTTGGAATCATAATCGATCGGCTTTAGTTTTTGTTTTCAAAAATCGATTTGGTTTATTACAAATCGTAAACTCTGCGATATTCTACCCCAATGGATTTCCCGTTGCGAGTTACGCATGTTGTTATGACTAGACATTATTTACGAACATTTAGTCACACATTGAAAGTTTAACCTAATGACACATAATCCGAATGAAATGTAACTCAGCGCTTCCCGCCGAGTATGTCTGCTGCTGTCATCAATTTATGATGATTATGTGAACTTGCCAATTTTGAAATCAAACGAAATCTTTTGTTAGATCCGTTGATTTGGAAACGAAAACTAAATGTTAAATCATAAAACTTTCGATTGCAACAAAAATAAACACAAGAAGGGGCGAGAAAATGGAAATGTAAAGTGCAGTACCGGAAATGCGCATGGAAATATGTAATAATTAAATCAGTAGTAACAAAATTCATTGTTTTATTTTCAGCAAACAGAGTGCAATGAGCCAAAGGTGAAGTTCCCGATTAAACTGGCATGGAATCACCCTTCCAGTCTTATATGTTTGGCATTTCCACCCCGTAACAAAAAGAACCTTATTTGGTATTCAAATTGTAAACGAAAGAGTTTTCACCGATGAAACAATTCAAAACTCCATGACATTCAATTTACGATGCTAAGGAAAATTTGTATGAAAAATAGTTTCGTGAATGTCATAGAAATCGAAAACTTCTCTATTATTTAAGAGACCTTGGAGATATAAAATCAAGAAGACAAAAAAAAACTATTTGATATCACTTCATAACTTCAAATATCGCATGCACTTGATAAATATTATAATATTATATTATAAATACTATTATTGAAAAACACCTTGTACACAACTTGATGTTAAATTGTTTTATCTTTCTCGCTTTGAGAGTTTTAAGGTGAATGTGATGAGATTTAGGTGTAGCAGTGAATTTGAAGTTGCGGGAAAATCCTGATATTAAAATCTCGAATATTTTTGGTAAGTGGACGAATGCAAGGGGCACGTTGCATATATTTTGAAATGTTTAATGATGATAAGCTTTATTTATTGGAAAGTGCACAACCAAAGTGGAAGCGTATTCTACAGGGCATAAGGTGTGTTGGTTTTATTTTTCCATGTTTCAACTGTTTAGCATGATATCACAAAAGAATTCAAGCCAAATAGTTTTTTTTTATGAAAATGCTAGCTTTGTTTTTGCTTGTTACTGAATAAATTACAATCGAACCGATCCAAGTTATCTAGAATCCACCCTATGAAAAACCAACTTCTTGAACAAAATTTAAACTGGATCTCCCTTTTAACCTATTTTTGAAGTTTTCAATGCAATTAAACTTGAAATTTATCGCAATCAAAGCGGAAATTTGAATCAATAACCAAGTTACAAACTTAAACTCTTTGAAAACCCCGCAATGACTTTACAGCTTAGTTTTCTACAATTTTTTTCGAATTAAATTTCTGTTTATTTTCAAACTGAAAGCACAGCTCCCAAACTTGATGCTTTTTATTACCATTGCAGGTGTAAAAATACTTTTTATCTCGATGCTTTAATTTAAATTGACTTCACACGCTTTTAACTGCACTTTGGCACGAATTTTCACTTCAACTCACCGTGTGGTTGTCGGCGGTTCCTTCCGTGTCACTAAACGCGTCATCGTGGACATCGTGCGAGAGAAAGATGTTGATGTTAACTCTCGTCTTGGTTGCTTCACCAACACTTTTCATGCTTTTGTTGAGACAATCAGTCAGCAGTTCTTGCCTGACGTCCATTGCACACATTTTACACCCGCGACAGAGTTTTTATGAATGGAGGAAAAGTGAAAAAAGAAAATAAACGTACAATTAGGCAAGTAACAGCGGCAATAAATAAGGCGAGAAAATTCGAAAATAAAGTTGGGTAAAACACACGTTATCACGCACACGATACTTCAAGTTTCAGCTTCGCGTACAGAAAACTTTTTTCCGCCGCCACGCCAAGAGCTTTGAAATTTTATTGGGATTTTCAACGGCGAACTTACTTGCTGAGCGCGCTGCTCGCGTTGATGCTAGTTGCTACGAACTGTGCACGCTTGGCTTGCGAGCTCACGGCACTGGTAGGAACAATCCTTAAATTCGGCTCGTTGTTGAGGCTTTGCGTGGAATTTCGCCAGAGAAGATTGCTAAAGTTGATCGGAGCCGACGTTTGACTAGCGTGCTTTAGCCCCGAAGTTACATGATCGACTGATAATTGTTTGCGGAGGGTTTTTTTGCTGTCGTTCACGGACTTATCATTCAAATCGATTGATTTTTGCTTGCGGAATAAATTTTTAGCGCTGCTCGGGTGGAATTGCTGTCGCATGGTTGACATTATTTTTTTTCGTTTTTACACGGTAATCCAAAAAGACTCCTTTATTACATTCACGAGTAAGAAGTTCAACTGAACGTTTCCATCGTTTTTATTGCAATCCAATATCGTATTTGTTGAGCAATTTTTCGAGCTTTATGCAAATATTTTTTTTAGCAACAAGAGACAAGGCAAAATCCACACACGCAAATCCTTAATCCCCAAACTTCGAGAAGGCACAGTTGATAGGGGCAAAAACACGACAATGTTGCCTTCGCCGTCTGCTCTACTCGAGCAATGCCCTTTCACTGCTGAAACATTGTTTCAACATAAACTAGATTTACACCACTAAAAATTGACGCGATTTAGTGTTCGGCGTCGCGAAGCGCGAGCTAGAATCGTTTCCTATCCGTCGATAATTCTTTCAGGCCTTTCACATGTTTGTTGATCCGAGTAATTTGTTGAATCGAAGCTTTTCGCTGGTGAAGCTTTTGCTAACTCCGAACGTCGTTTGATGACCTTTTTATCGATTATGAAACTTTGAAGCACATTCCTCGCTTTCATTGGAAATTTCACCGATTTCAGGTCAATTGAATAAAATCTGTATTTTAAACCTCAACACCAATCACTAAGCTAATTGAATGAGATCAACAAATTATGCAATTTTCTTAAGCCGATAAAATCTGGCTGAGACTATTAGAAAATAAACCAAAAAGGAAACAATTTTATTTCAGATGTTAAAACCATGGCAATCTGCTTTGTTGTTTTTTCTACGGGCATGAGTTTTGTTTATTGGTAGAGAAAAACGAACAATTAGTTGTCGATAACAGAAAGTTGTCTATAAACTGTCTTGAAATTGAACAAACCCAGTCATATCAATGTATTGCATCACTCGATTGCTGGGTAATAAATTTACGGAAATCGTAGTTCTTTTTATTGCAGCTTTGTTGATGACAATTGGATGAGAAAATTTTAAAAGGCCACTCTATCTCATTGGTTTTGCGATTTGAATGACAGTCCTCTGGTATATGGCGCACGGCCTCGTCACAAAATACGCGAATAAAATGTTAACAAATGAATCTGAAAAAACATATGAATTGAAAACTGATTATTTCCATAGTTAGAACTTTTTGTGATGATACACGCCGGGTCACTGATCGCTTCGCTAGCAAAATCGCCCTCCGTGCGACAAAAAGTGGAGCGACTTTCATTCAAACTGTGCTGTCAGTTAAAAGAGTGGCCCTTTAAAAATTTTCTCGTTCAATTAAAAACCGATTTGTTGAAAACTTATCATAAGCTAGTTGTTATTGATAAGATAACTCTATCTGGACTATCTTAAAAACTGCGCGCGGAAAATATTTTGATTCAGTCTTCATTAAACATGAGTGGATCGAACGTACGCAAAATGACCGACAATTGGGGAGCAGGGAGAAAACTGAGCGATGGTACTGAGCCACCAAATGAATTGTCTTCATCGCAAGCACCTGAAAATTCAGGAGGCAACGAAGCTCGTCAGCAACAAGAAATCAGCCTGATTGTGAGTCAAACAGAAAACTTCTGTAACAAACTCGATTATGGAAAGGAAGACGATAAAAACACATACACTCAGACTTTCGACTATGCTGGTGCAGCCCCAGTGGACAACGGTTACAACAACCAATTGACATTTACTGGCAAAGGCAGTAGTTCACAATACACTCAAAATTTCAACTATGGAAACCCAGCACCGGAGAAGGAATGATTTCGAAAGAAACAATTTCATTAAATGGTGAAATTATTTGAAGAATTCTGTAAATCGTTCAATAAATAACATCGGAGTTATCGTTTATCTCCATCATTGGGTAATTTTATTACAATCAAAATTCCAACCCAAGTCGCAATAGTCAAAAGTTACATTTGACTTAACTGAAACCATTCGCTTGATTTCTGTGTAAAATGACCACTTCAACACTTACAACGCTAGCAGAAACTATGCTGGAGTTAAGCCAATGGACAATGCTTTAAACAACACTATTAAGTACAACTTTAAGTGGCCAAGGTAAAAACTCAAATTACAGTTCCTCAAACTGCCACCGGCTTCCATTCCACCTTGTAACAAGCCAAAAAATCCCTCAAAGCGTTCAATCAACTGCCTCCGCATTATCCTCAACATTGAAAAATTGCTTTTTTCGTTCGCAAATTGGAAAACCCATGATCGATTTACCTTCAGCCCTGCTACGGTCTGATTACATGCTTTCTGTCGTCTACTTTTACCATTCTGATAATGAAAATTTTCTCTTTCACAATTGAATTTGTGTAATTCTCCATGCTTTTCCCCGTTTTTACTGTCAGCCATCCGAAAAGCAATTTCTCCAAGGTCGCAGATCGCATTTCCCTTTGACGATAATTTTTATGGTTGCTTCAGATGTCTATTAATCAGCGAACGTCCTTGACGAAACGCGAAACCAACTTTGCTTCTAAATTGTTTATTCAATGAAGGTCTTCGATCTTAAAAATTATTTACAGCCAGGATGAGAAAAAGATTGTTCAGGTTCAGACATCGAACCACTGCGGCAATCGATACGTGGAGTTGTCGCTTCGTACAATCGTTAACTTGGGCCCGTAGAACGGGATGACGTATTTCGATCCGTCGGCAGGTCCAACGATTTGCGTTGCTATCAAGATCACATCGACGAGCTGTCCGAGAAACATAAATCCGAGTGTGAACAGCTTGAAGAAGCCGATGCCGTAGTATCCGAGATAGAAACGGTCGAGTCCGAACATGCCAAGGAAGATCGAGAGGATTAAGGCGACATCAAAGTGCTTGCCGTTGCTACAAATTTAAAATTAATTGAGATAATTGTTTGAAATGAACTAAATTTGAGTTCTTACGTGAAATCACAAGGCACCGACCCATAAAATGTGTTGTTCCCGGTGTCTGAACAAACGATTCCTTCTGATGCCAAGCACCTGACTGAAGAAATCTATAATTGTTCAATGATCAACACTCTATTGAATAACTTACCAGTCGCTTTTCCTTCTTTGTTGACTAACTTACATCCTTCGACGCTCTGAGTCTTTGCATCGATGTATTTGTAGCTGCTGTCAGGATCAGGGCACAAGAACTGCCCCACTCGCAGTTTCGAGCAATCTGTGGCCGATTCCAGGGCGTACGGCGTGATTATTAACAGAAAAGCGATTATTTTTAAGCAAAACATTTTTTCTGACGGTTGTTATCGTTCTGTCTCGCTCTGATGTCGAAAATGCCCACAATTGAAACAAATATGACCCGCAACACAAACATTTAAATTTGTGCGCAATTTTTTTATTGTCTGCCTTTTGAGAAAAGCGGTTAGATCGGTACAGCTTGAGTAGATTATTTAACTCGCAAAGAAAATCAAGCTTTCAAGAACATTTTATCGAAAAATTCTTCGTTTCATACAAAAGTTCTTAAGATTGCTTGTTCGTTCCTTTCAGCTTGGAACAAACCTAAATATTGACTCAAGAAGCTTCAAAAGTGGCTAAATAACAACAAAAGTATCACTAGGGCTAAGAGATTATACAGAATGTTCTTCTTCACCCTCGCTGGCTACTCTTCCACATCGTGCACCAGCACTTCAGCCTCAGGTTCTTCCTCGATAAAAATGAATGAGATCTGAAATTACAAATTTTTAATTTCCGTTCAGAAACTAAATTTCATTTCACTTCTCACCTCAGGATGTTCAAACTTGATATATTTAAATTCGTCGGTGAATGTCAAAATGTAGAAGCTGAAGATCGTCGCAACAATCCATTCGCTTATCGAAGATGCGACGTGGAAACGCCAGCCGCCGTCTGACGGATACCAGTGCTTTGGATCTGTTCCGTCGAACAAAATGTGAGAAATAATTCCGCAAACAGCGACAATCACGAAAAAGATCGAACAAAACACAGACAAGATCATGCGGTACAGCGCTTTCTTTGTAGTCACGAAAGGCTCGAGCCTTTTCGAGATTATCGACTGGTACCAGAAGTACAAGGTGCCCATGCCAAAGGCCGTGAAAGCGCCAACATAGTGCATCGGCCGAACGTTAGTTTCTTGGAAGTTCGCGACGATGGAAATTCCGTAGCACGAAGCGAGACCGATATAAAGCGCTTTTCTGTTTAATGTGCCAACCCTATTTGCTAAGGCTTGATGGTGCTCAACCACGTGAAAGATTTGTCGGTATCGCGTGTATATTGTCAACCCGACTAAAAAATATTAAAAATTAAACATTGTTACAAAGTGGTTTGTATCGGTAATTACGCAGAACACATCCCGTGTTGATGAGCTGTCCAAAAATGCACGATTCAGGGCTGTAGGTTGCTGCGTCGGAGATGTAAGGGATATCAGGAACAACGTGGTTTTGCACAATGCTTGCAATGTACCTAAAAAATATTCTGCAAACATGGTGCACTGAGAAATTAAATTGAAACTCACGTCGCGATAAAAGTGCATTGAAAAAGAAGGAAGCACGACACTGGCAACAAGTAAACTTTGGACATCCTATTTTGTTTTAATTTCTTACACTACTAAGCTATAAAGCGCGTTATTTCATAACTAATAATTATTAATAGGCAAGACCGAACAACGAACGAATGAATCACTCAGCTTGATATTCCGCCAACAACAAATGAAATTGCCCAAGTCTGCGACCTGAAGCTGGGTGAAATCAGCACTAAGTGAATATAGATTTGACACTGGGATTGAGTTCAGTTGGAAAAATATTTTATTTAATAAAGAGTCCTGATCGTGGGAGTAGAAATATATAAATTTCAACTCAAATTAAGCTGTGCTGTTGATTTTGCCTTGTGCAGCGACCTTAAAAACTTTTATCAGCATAATCAGCAAACAAATTCAGTGTCACGGCTTTCTAAAACGCAGTGCTGATCTCAAGTTTGTTTATATTTTTCTTGTCCGTAAATTCCACAACGTTATTTTGAATAGCTACACAATGCCAGTTAATATCAACATTGGTCTACTTGGACATGTTGATTCGGGAAAAACTAGTTTATCAAAGGCGCTGTCACAGATTTCGAGTACTGCAGCGTTCGATAAGAATCCACAAAGCCAAGAACGCGGGATCACGTTGGATTTGGGATTTTCTGGTCTGACAGTCAGCGTTCCTGAGGGTTTTAAAGAAAAAAGTAGCGATGGAACGCTTACTTTCACTTTTGTTGACTGTCCAGGTCATCAAAGCTTGATCAAAACTATCATTGGTGGTGCACAGATCATCGGTGAGTTCACAGAAATATTCTTTCACTCCAAGTTTCAACAGAATTTATCATTTTAGACATAATGATCCTTGTTGTCGACATCCAGAAAGGCTTTGAAACCCAGACCGGTGAATGTCTGATCCTTGGGGAAGTCACCGAAAAGCCGATGATCGTAGTGTTGAACAAAATTGATGTTGTTGATGAGAAAAAGCGAGAAGCCACGATCGACAAAGTCACTAAGAAAGTTCGAAAGACTTTGGAGTCGACGATTTTCAGAAACTCAAGAATCATTCCAGTGTCAGCGACCAACGCAATAAACATTGACAAACTGACCAGTTCAATGATTGAAGAAGTTCAGACGATGAATTTAGTCAGGAACGTTCAATCACCTTTCATCTTCGCTTTCGACCATTGCTTCGCAATCAAAGGCAGTGGAACTGTCTTGTCTGGAACTGTGCTGCAAGGAACAATCAAAGTCAATGACACAGTCGACATTTCGCACTTGAAGACTGACAGAAAAATCAAGTCGATGCAGATGTTCAGAAAACCAGTGAACTCCGGTACAGCCGGAGACCGGCTTGGCATCTGCATCACGAACTTTGATCCAAAGCAGCTTGAGCGAGGTTTTATTTGCCAGAAAAATTCCGTTCAACCAGCTTTCGCTGTCATTATTAAACTCAACCGAATCCGATACTTCAAACGCGACATCAAAACGAAATCGAAGTTTCACTGTTCAGTTGGGCATGAGACGGTGATGGGCAGCTTGCTAATATTTTCATCAAGTGACGAGTCAGACTTCAACTGGGATGCTGAATACAAATTCGAAGATCAACTCAACGTAGAGCAAGAATGCCCACAGAACTTTTTCGCACTCATTGAGTTTGAGCACTCGGTGATGGTGCACGAAGGAATGCTTTTGATTGGATCAAAGCTAGATACTGAACAGACAAACGTTTGCCGACTCGCTTTCCACGCTAAAATTTGCATTGAAAACGCCGCAAGTGACCGAAGCTATCAGCAGACCTTCCTGCCCAATCTGAAAGTCTTCAAAATCAAGTCAAGAGAAGGTTCGATCAAACGAGTTGTCAACGAATACGAAATCATCGCGTCGACTCTGTTCAAGAAGGAAACTGACCGGTCAAAGTTCATCGGCATGAAATGTCGGCTTTCAACCGGCGAAAATGGATCCATCGCTGGTTCATTCGGCCAATCCTCAAAGGTCAGAATTCAATTCACAAGTCCGCTTCTACTTTCAACGGTCGATGCACTCAAAAGCCCTAAAAACGATGTCAAAGTTCAGTTAATCTTCAAGAAATTCATTTTCGATACAAATCATCGGATGGTGCAAAGCTGAGAAAATAAAATAAAAACGCGTTTTTGATGGTTTCTCGTAAAATTCATAATTTATTAACTCTCAGACACTAATTGATTAATTATTCTTGTTTCTGTCTTTATCAAACTTAATTACTTTCATTCGGTTTGATGGAATGTTTCAGAGTTTGACGTTTTTTCTATGAAACATGAAATTGGAGAACAAACTTTGACGGTTCCAGTCTATGGAAAATTATTGGTCAAGTCAATCAGAATCACTGAATTGTTTAATAACTGTTTGGAAAGTCAGAAAAAGATAAAATTTGGCTGACAGTTTCGGTATCAAAGTGGAATTTTTTATGTGTTTTTGCTTCAACACTTCCAGATTCAGAATCAAGTTGACTAGACTAAGTTGTAACGGCAAAGCCTTCGTTGATCGAAGATTGCGCATGGGTCAAATAATGTAATTGAACATTTTAAACGTTTTACAGTTAAGTTGGTGCCATGACGGCGAGAGGTGTGACGGAAGGGAAAGTTTTGATTGAGACTTTTATCTACAAAAGTCGAGCGAGTCTTGCTTCGAAGTTGAAACTTTAAAAGAATATTGCACAGAACAGGACCGGCTGGAACTCAGCCACGAACTAATTTCACTAGAACTTTACAGAAAGTCGTGCTTCTTGTTAACCGTGCATCTTCAACACGTAGTTCAAGGGATTTTGAGTTCAAAGCTGTCTTCCAACACGGTCCCGAGGGAAAGGAAGGTGGCAGAGAAGTTAGGAAGATTGGGCACATCAAAAATAATTAAAATTCTACTCATCACGCTACAAAAATAGTTCACTATTCTCTTAAATGCTTCATAAATATGAGAGCCGCCACTAAATCCGGCGAATCGTCGTTCACTATTTACACAAATTTCACCGTTTTGAGATCAGTGTTCCTACAAGACATCGTCGCAGTCATTTTAAAGGATGATAAAAAGAATTATCACAATGAGTAGCAGAACGCTGAGGATGAGAATCGCGGTCCACTGTCGGCGGTCGTTGTTGGAGAGCTGTAAGACCTTTCCCATCTTTCTCATAGTCGCGTCGAGCTTCGATTCCGTGTTGTCGAGTTCGTTGCCAAATTCATCGAGCATTCTAAAAAGGAAATAATTTTTGCGATCAGCACTTTGGGGGTTTTTGAAAGTTTTTCAGCTGTCTTCGGGTGTATCTATGTGTGACATGCACTCAAAGCGATTTTCACAACCAAAAATACTTTTTCCATCACTCAAGATGACTCTCAAAATCAACGCTTCCACATGTCCTACTTACACGGCTTGTTCATCGACCTCGATTCCGATCTGTCGGCTGACGGTTTTAAGCGTGCCAATCGAGTCGCTAAGAACGTCCAGCTGTTCGTCTTGTGATAGAAGCATTCGCTGCTGAATGGACACGGTTTCTCCGAGGAAAACGCTGTCGCCATTGAAGTTGGCGTGTTGGTTGGGGCTGTCGTGGATGTTTTCGAGTTTGCTGTACTTGGTTCCGCTGTGCCGTGCCGCTGCCATTGTGCTCATCAGGTTGTTTCCAAGTGAGATGTTTGTGTTGTTGGTGGTTGATATCTTGGGCGAAGGATCTTCGTCAAGAAGTGGCTGAATTGCAGTTATGTCTTTGTCGCGATTCTTTAATGTGCTGATCTTATCTTTCATAGACTTGATCTCATTTTTGGTTGCTAAAATATGGAATGGTCATTGCCAGTCGTTAGAATAAACGTCATTTTCGACAACCTTTAATGAACTGTCGTCGCTGATTTAGCTCCTGGAGGTCGATTTTCTGCTTTGGGTTCTTTTCGGCAATCACAATCGTGTCTTCCAAATCTTCAATGTCCCACTCTATCGACCTAAGTGAATTTCTTAGCTCGGTTGTTGTGAAATCAAGATCGGCTGGGTTGTCGCTCGAGTCGTTCTGGAGTTCACGGTATCGCAGAAAAAGACCACGAGTTTTATTTAAGCCTTTGAAAACTTCACTGCAAAACGATTTTCATCATCAACACAAAGTCAACGTTTAGTCAAAAATCAAGGTGAACGATTTAAGGGGTAAAAATACTCAAAAAAGAACGACACGAACAGAACGGAAAAAATCAATAAAGTTACAGATGGAACGAAAAAATAAAAACCTGCAAATAAAAGAAGGTAAAAAAGTAAGAAAACTGATAAAATGATAAGAAATTTTCGTGCACTCGACGCTCAGATGCTTACACTTCACATTTTAAATACAAGTCCGCAGATGAATTCATCACACTTCGCCGCGAATCAGTCGAAATTTACTTTCAGAATCTCATTCAGATGAAAACTTTATCAATTTTCCTTCATCCAAACTCTCTCTACGAAGCACTGGATATCACCCAATTTGCGCAATGATCAGAACCTCGTTTTTGCGCACCGGACGGTGTCGATGAAATGAGGTTCTGCAACTGAAGGAAAGTTTTAAAACAAAAATTAACTGTCCCGATGACTGATGTTGACGACAAATGAATGGAAGACAGCCGGTGTTGATTAATTTGGGAACAAGACGGAATTTGATTGACTAACTGTGACTGCACCGGCTTTAGATTTGTTAGCAGTCTGGAGAAAAATGAATGTCAATTAGTCAGGATCTTGTGAATCAATTTAGGCATGAAATCGGAAAGACTAAATTACAACCTTCTTGAAGATCTAATCGTCTAAACTGCTAGCACAATCAGTCTTCGGCCACTAGATGTTTAATTCACTAATTTTAAAGTGTTGAGTAGTGAAGTCCTTGGTCAAATTCAGACTTACCGAGAAATTGACTTACTTGAAATGTTTAACAACTTGAAGCGTGTCACCAAACAGTTCAAGCGTTAAGCGAATATTTACCAGCGAGATAAAACTCGATGATAAACGTGCGAGCTGTAAACAGTAGGTCGGGAGATTTTACTCGGAAGTTTATGAGCGCGATTTGGTTTCTTTGATGGAAACAAATTTTTTATGAGTGCAGCCAATCCTGTGGAAACAATTCAAATGAAAAAAATTCAACAGATGCTTCGATGCTGAAAATAAAGCAGAAAACCCGTGGAGCCAGTTTTATTGAAAATTTCCGTTGAAAGAAACGTAGACGAACACTGGTTAAGATTGATGAGAAAACTTGAATCTAAGTTGGACTGGTTGTTTCGATGGTCTCAAGTTCAGTAATGCGAATGCTCATCTTTTTGTATCCGTTTTAGAAAATCGGTCATTCATCTTGTCGCAATTTATCACAACTTTCGCATCATTACGCAATTAGTTCTGGCCAACTTAAGCCAATGACACTCATTGATAAATGGGTCTGAACAATAAATTCTACGACTGACATGCTGGTTGTTTAGGAAACGAGGGAACTTTCGAGTTCATCGTAACTTAATTCGTGCAGCGACGAAGATGAAAAGCTTCGCGATTTTGTCGTCGATGAAATATGAAATTTGTTTTCATTCCATTACATATAGCAAGATTTTTAAACGCAATCAAAATCATATGCTCTGATTGACAAAAGGATTTCTGTAAATTTCTGAGTTTGCCCCGTACTTGCATTTTCTGGATGAAAATGCTGACGGCTCGAATCACGATCGGCTTTTTTTTTTGCGCTGAAAACGAGCGATTTACACAACTTGATTGACAAAGCACATCAGACAACACAGAAGACGACGGAAATTCTTCGGAAAACTCTTTTCTCAGAAATTGAATTTTTTTTTGGCTTCCTTGAATCTGTGGGAGTCTGTAGAGTGACTCGTGTTTGCTATTTAAATTCATAATTCCATTGAAGCATTAAATTGCTGATTTTACGACAACTCAAGAAAAAGTCAGCTTTGATGTTGCTACAGAGACAACCTTATCAACGTGCCAACAGGGATCATACCAAGTAAGTTTTACGAAGGTGCCAACTCGTTCAGCTGTTGTTGGATCATATTTTCACTTCTCCTATGGATGACGTGCGACACATGCTCAAAGTTCTTATGAAAAATACTCGAGTTTGAATGCAAATGATGCTGCCTCCGCCGGGCACTCCATGTAATGCATGTTGCACATTTCAGTCATGACGTGAGTTGATTAAATATTTTATAAACCTATGGTGCTATTGCAAGTTGACGGGTGAAAACAATTCCACGGTGATGCACTTTGCAGCAAGGAATGTTAAAAATCGTCTAGTCTGTTGTTTTTCTCTGAACTAGAGATTGCTGCCTTATGCAGCGGTAAGATTGCACTTGTGAAAGCTGAAAAAAATTGAAATTTTAACCTTTTTGAAGTTTAAACCTTTTAACTGACAGCAACCTTGCAAAAAGTTTGTAGAAAAAATAAACTTCAATTGATATGGAAAATAAGTGACGAAGCTTTGGGCGATTTTAAAAACTTGATAGAAACTTGCAAACATTGTTTATAACTTTTTCCAACACAAATTGTAAGGGTGAATGTTCTGAAGATTCTCGAGACGATAAAACAAAAGAAAATCCCGATACGTGTCAATGCAAAGAATGTTTATGGAAATTCGATTGTCAACGTAGCTGTCGAAGTTCAAAGCAATATGTTTGGCTTTACACTTGCAGCATACTTCACCAGACTTGGCTTTAACGTCGACAGCAAATATCTCTTCTCCAGACCTCTCAGTTTCACTTAATCGTATCAAATCCCTGCGGTGGTGGAAAATTGAACGGGTAAGCGCCGACTAACGATATTGATTGGTTGGGTCCATTAGTAAATGTGGTTTTGTTCTCACAACCGATTGATTACGGAGATGTTTCTGACGTCATAAGTGTTTTCTTGAAAACGTTTAGCAACACTTAAACAAGTTCAATAAAAAATATTGAAAGGGCTGTCATGGCTTTCACTTCTTTAAAGACATCACTTTACACTGTCTGGTCAAAAGACTGTCAACTGTTTAACTTTGTTTCCATCAATAAAGTCTTATCGAAAGCGCAAGCAGCTCAAAATGTTTTACAACTGCTACGAAAGACGAACGAGCGATGTGAAAACGATTGACTATCTCTTGAAGCGAATAATTTTCAATAAACTCTCCGCCGCCCCCGCAAATGATGAAAGCGATTTCGTGAATGACGGGAATAAAGTTGTTATCGGAGATTGGTATTGAAAGTTGTCGTTTGTATTTAGTCTTCGAGCATAAAAGTTTATGCAAATTTTATGGTTCCGTCCAAGTCACGAATCGGAGAAAAGTCTGAATGGGTGATACTTCATTGATTTTGTGAATGGACGTGATTAATGCCTCATTCTTCTCCGCTCTCTTATAAACAATCATCAAAATTTCTTTTAAGATCTTTTCAACTTTGAATAGATGTTCACCATTCACCGCTACAGCTGTTGTCAGAAGACTGGAAGTCAGGATTTTAGTTGTAAGTCTCAATTTGTCATTTTCGGACAAACAACTTAAAGCTTCGTGTTGGATTTAATTGTGTTTGAATTCAACAAACTGTTGAATTCTAATCTTCGTTTCTTCTAGAAATCTTTGTTCTCACACACTTTTTGTTTCTCTTTTTGTCTCGTTCAACGGCAACGAGTCACGTAAATGGTCGAATTCATCTTTGGTAGGGTGACTGTACCATTGGAGAAACAGTCATTTCGTGTCCCATTGATG
>JPYR01000266.1:43288-61131 GCA_000775305.1 Belgica antarctica
ACTTGTTTTTTATCGCTTCAAACCATTAATTTCTAATTACACAACTTTTTCAAATTTAACATCCACTTAGTTCACTTTAGCTTGCTATCAAGTGCAGTTTTCAGGCAGTCGCCGTAATTGTAAAAGGGAGGCACGGTTGGCTGAGAACATTGTTCGAGCATGCACAGACGTATTTGTGAGAAGGATGAGGTGCGACATTGAAGGAAATAACATGTCAACGTTTGCAAATCTGACTAACGAGTAGCACTCCCCAGAAAGAAAAATGTAGCGTATGCAATTAAGAGTGTTGTTCATGAAGAAACTGAGAGGGATTTGATTAAAGCGCTATGAAGTTTCAGAAACATCAAAGCTTCTATTCACTTATTTTTTGTAACAAACCGCTCGAAGTATCGATTAATAAATTTCAGAAAATCTATACTTCATAAACTGCACCAACTTATAGACTTAAAAGCACTTTAAACATTCCTTTGAGTTAAAAAGTTTCTGTTAAGCTACAGTAAAACTTCAAAGTTAGTGCAGGGGGGTAGCGTTACGCTTGATCAAAGCTGCACCAAGTGGAAAAGTTACAGAATAAATATTTCAAGCTTTTCGGTGAAAAATCTTTGAACTTTGCAAAAAAAGAAAAGCTTCTTTTTTCAAGTTATTTCCGACATTGCGCAAAATTTAGCAAACAATTTGTTTTTGATTCTAACGGAATAAAGAAGAAAAAGAAGAAAACACAAGTAAAAATTGTTAAATTGATGGTTTATCATGAAAGATGAATTCTTTTTCCAAATACACTCTAGTTTTTTTTATACATATGTATAATTATAGTTTCTCGTATAAAAGGTTGCGTTATGACAATTTTAAGGTAGAGTCGTTAGCTGCATGTGTTTTAAAGGGGAGAGCTGAAAAACTCAACTTTTTTCTGAAAAGCTTAAAAAAAGTCTGACTTACTGCTTTTCTCAGCTTTATGTCTTGGGGACTCTTGAGTAAACTTTTATATGTCAATGAATTATGATTTCATCAAATATTCAACACAAATTTGAATTAATTTCGATTTTGCCACTTCTCCCATCACTTCCATTCATGAAAATTGCGAAAATAATTTTTGTTCGTCGTGTTTGAATCTCAATTTAAACAATTTGCATGATATGAAAAGATTATCATACATGGTAACCCATCTCTCAAAATTAAGCCTTTCAGGAAAGCATGTGCCATGGTAATTTGAGAACATCTTAGGTAGTAATTACAGCTTGCGTTGATTCTTGCCAATTAGGCTGTGTTTCACGACGAAAATTGCTTTCTTCATTAAAAATTAATTTCACTGTTAATTAAATTCAGCAGTCCGCTGGAAATTAGGAAGTCGAGTCTATTCTAGCAGCAAAGACTCTCAAGCTTTCATTTAATGAACTTAAGCTTCCACTTTTCGAGGAATAACAAGAAACTATCGCGAAGCGCCATCAAATTTGTGTGTTCAGACAGCAAAAACCAAACACATTAATTTAATTTGCAAAGTTCTGGCACGAGGTAGTGCAAGAGCTTTTAAGTTGATTGTAATTAAAAATATGGAAACAAGTGAATTGTGTTTTCTAGTGAATAACTAACTCCATGTAAAACAATTGATAATTTCAATTGAAACGGCCTCTGAATGCGGCAACTACATTATGATATTTGCTGTTGCTTTCACTGTTAACTTATTTTTGAAGCTTTGTACTAAGCGATGAGAATTTCTTGTTCTCCGAAATGACGTCAAATTAAATTTGACTTTATCAATAAAGTTGTTTATAAACGTTATTTTTAGAAAACAGCAGGAATCTGATTTCGGAAGCTTATCAAACCATTAACCCAACAGGTGGTTTCAAACAGTCAGTGGGGAAAAGCTTCAGCATTGAATGGAAAACATCACGCAAAACACTCAGCATTTCACTGCAACGCTTTCATCACAGAAAAAATCGTCAGTTGGTGGAGGAATCTTCAGTCGGTCATTGGATCGCATCGCGAACGGTTTAAATGAATTTGCGAGAGCGATTTACTGGTGAATTAAGTATGAAGTGATTAAGGAAAACTAAAGATAATTTGATACGGTACCAAAAATAAGAAAATTGCGCCCGCTAAATTTAGATCCGAAGGTGACACAAAAGTGAAAGCATAAAATAAATCAGTTCTAAGCGGAAGATAAGGCTCGTTAATCAGCATTAAAGTCAAAAATTACATATCTGGTTCGCTTCTTGTTTCCGCCCAAAAGAAAGATAGAAATACAAAATTTATTATTTAAAGAACCAGTTCATTAGTTTCCATTTTTCTTTGGAAATCGAAAGCTTATTTGGATACTTCGATTAATTGATCTTGAGTGAAGTTTTTTTTGTGACATTTGACAAAAATTCATCAAGTCTCAACTGCTGTTCTACAAAAATGAAAATAAATCACAAAATAAGAGTTTTTGCAACTGTGCACTTCAAATAAGCATCAAGCACGCTTGATAATTTCATTTGAATTGTTAAAATGTTGAGTTTTGCAATTGTAATTTTTTATCAATTTTTCCATAAAATTTTATCTGAAAAAGTTCTGCCGAAGCAAAAAAGCTTGAAAATACGTTCAACTGTAAAACCAACAATGTTTGAACAAGAATCTGTCTTTATTCCTTATTTCTGGAGTTTATAAACGTTGTTTAAATGTGGGAACTTAAAGTGCATCCAAGGATTCCTATTCACTCGAAACTCGACTCGAAATGATTTAGTGTGCAAGAGAGAAAAATTTTCACCTTAGCTAACTAGTGGAATTCTTTCTTAATTGTATTTACTCGGGACGAGTTGAGATATAAATTCGCAATTTTGTATATTTTATTTCAAAGTCTGGTTTTCACACCTCTCAGAATCAAGTTCTCTCGACCGACACCTTGACTGAGATGATTCTCTGTTTATTTTAGATTCTGTTTTTTTGGAATTGAATTTTATATATTCCTCGCTCAAATAGGATCAGAAAAAAGTTTCTCTGCTTATGAAAACAGATTCCGTTCGAGTGTTTGAAGCAATAAATATCCTTCAATTCTTTTGTCAGTTTTGTTGCCTTTTTGTCTTCTTTTTTTATTTGAAAGATGGCACAAGCGAAAGGAATGAAGAAACTGGAAAATGATAAAGCACTTAAGTTTTTGTTCCCTTTATTAGAATGCATTTCTTATCTCCAAAATTATTCCAAAGATCTTGTTTTTACAACTCCAAGTGATAGGTATTAATAATATTTAAAAAAAATTCTGCTGTAGCAGTTCTGGTCGTTCATTTTGCAAATGCAGAGCTCGTTCAACTTTTTCATAATTGAAACTTGATGTTTGTTTGCCCAACCCAACCCACTTTTGATTCTGACTTCTTGTCGTGTTTTGAATACTGCTATCAAAGCAGCTGCTGTAGTCACAATCTGCTCAATGGCGAATTAAAAGATTCAGTTCATAAATTCTACGCAAAGATTGTTTGCGAACTCACCCAGAAAATATCTTCAAGGTTGAATGAATTTGACGAGAAAAAGTTCTTCCTAATGAATTTCCTTTTCATCCCAGAATTTTGCATTGTATCATGACCGTCAAACCCACTAATGAGAGAAAGGCGATTCTTCTTCTTCGTCGCAAAAATAGAAAACTTACTTTTTACGACGAATTAAAGTCAATTCTTAATTGAGTTTCTGTAGCTTTTCCTCAGTCGAACTGAATCTTTTTTGCGTCACCGATAATTATTTTCATCAAATTAATTGAACAAGTGGTGCTTGCTGGCTGGTTCGACAAAAAAGGAAGACCCAAAAGCATAAACTTTGTCATTCAATCCCAATTAAACGAGCTTTCGCCTTACTAATTCTAGTGATGACAAATGACTGCGAAATGAAAAACAACAAAGCGGAAAATTACCGTCAAGCATGCACCGATTGGATTGCTGTTTAAGTGGATTTTATCAACAATAGTTGTGGAGTTCAGCGAAAATGAAAATATTCGATTTTAACTGTTATGAAAATTTATGTTGAACGATGAAAATTCGTAACGCTGAGTCAAATCGATGGTTTTATGGTCCCGGTTACAGGCTGTTAAATTTGCGTGACTTTCCACATCAGAATTCAAAACGCGTAAAATGATCTCTTAAACGTTCGAGTGAAAACGAAGTGAAAATTATTACGCAAAACATATTTTTTCGGTAATAGCAAATGTGAAAATAATCGAGAATATCGATTCAGTGAATTGGGAGAGAGAGTGACTGAAAATATTAAATAAGAAGCATCGACAGGCCCAGGCCACAAGTCGACGAGATGGAAATGAACACAGGAATTTATTATCTCAATGCTAGTAGTTTCGAGGAAGGCGGTGCGAATGAATCAATTGTGGAATACTTGAATAAAACGCTGATAGCAGAAGCGAACTCTACCGGCGACTACGTGCCGTACAAGAACCGCTTGGCAACTTACATCATTCCCATGATTTTCGCATTAATTTTCATTGTTGGAGTCATAGGCAACGGTTGCCTGATTTTGATCTTCTTCAGACACAGAGCGATGCGGAACGTTCCTAACACGTAAGTGCGAAACTTCCTTTGGTGGGCGACAGGTAATTTATGGAATTTTGGGTTTATTTGTCATAAACACGGGTTTCGTTTGTGAGAAGGATCAACAGACGTCGTCAGCATTTTTCTAAAGGTTATATTTCTGTGTAATTGTCGAAGTTTAATCCAGTTTGTAGACGTGTACCGTGCAACACTCTCCATTCAAGTGTCACCAAGGATAAAAAATGATTAAATTTATGAACTACTAGTTGATTTCCCGTTGGGAAATGGCGAGGGAATTTTTTTATTTTCATAAGACTTTTATTGAAATTTGCAGAGAATTATTAAAGAAAGCAAAGACAAGACTTCAAATTATTGTCAAATCACAGCCTGTAACATAAATGACGACTCAATTGCATAACATTTGCGTTCAATCTTCTCTCAAGAAACAAGTCAACTAATTAATTAAATGCGTAACTCAATCGCGTGTTACAAGGTTGAAAGGCTGATGTTATGAGTGATTATTCTTTCTTTTTTTTTTGGGAATGTCGTAAAATCAATGCGAGGGTGTTAATACGTACGTTGAAAAGTTAACGGAGGTCTGATTGGAGATTTTATGGGTGGATGATCAGAGAAGGAGATTAATTAGGTAAACGTTGCTGATCTCTTTAAATCCATCTTTTAGTGCAGACAATCACTTTTGATCCCAGTGACAAGCTGACAGCCCGTCCCGTGGCACTTTGTGCAAAGATTGACATAGGCATCAGCGTGTGGTAAATTGGTGTCCAAAGTTTTCCCACCGGCCCGCAATAAAAAGATTTGAAATCTTCCCTACAATGAACTCTTCTTAAGCAGTCTTTTGTTGGGTGCTTCTTTTTGTTGACAATAACACCGTCAGCATAAAACTTTTGGTCTGTTGTCTCTTTCATTAAACAGAGAAGATAAGCTTCAGTTTTCGTAAAAAATTGCAACACGAAAGGGTTTTTATTGCGAACGTTATTAAACACGAGATTTATGGCTCAAAGAACTCTCCCAGCTAACTCACGTTCTGTGAAATTGTGAAACTTAAAATTTTATTATCACTTTGTAATTAAAGGGAGTCGTCTTTCCGACTCATATTATGAAACCCAATTTTGCCACCTACTGCGCTATTCCGTGATAAGCTTTTGATCATGAAAATTCCGGGATATTAAAGAGTTGTAAACAAATCGTTAATTTCCTCGACGATTATTCTCACTTTCGTACTTAATGCGTGTCGAAGAAACTGAAAACCTTCAGACACTGTTCAGAAGCTACGTTGGAAGATTAAAATCGCTTCGACGCGTCGAATAAATATCTGATGCTTGAGGAGTTGTTACAAAACACAAATACAATTGTTCAACTCAGAGTTTCTAGTTTAAACAGAACAATTTTCTTGTTTTTCATTCATTGTTTTCCAGTTCATTAATCACAACCCAAGTCAAACACAATAACAAAACCAACAGTGTGACGTCACAGTTAGAATACCAAATTGTTTCTAAAATATGTATCCGATACTTTAATCATCAGTTCGAAGTAGAAATGAAAGAAATTTTCCGTACACTTTATGTTAATGTATTTTCCGAATGGATAAATTCCCAATTTTCAACCATAAATCTTTTGTTTATAATACAATGTGATTATGAAAATTTTAAAGATGCTCAAGCCGTCAGATTTAATGGGTGTAAACGATTTTAGGATCCAAACATTTTCGGACGTTCTTTTTTGATGATTCGCCGGCCAGTAAATTTGGGGGGAAGTGAAAAAGAAGTTTTAAATCAATAGATTCTCCAGTAAGGCGCCGTATGAAGAAAAAAGTTAGAACATTGGGCGATTCAATTTTGATTGATTACGGTCGGGTAATTAATTTATGTACAATCGGAAATTGATAGGTATTGGTTACAGAAAATCAAGTGCAAATATTTTCTTTGCTGTTTAGCTGGGATGAAAACTAATTTCGTTCTCCAATTAGCACTTACATGAAGAATTATTTACATAACTGATTCTAATTATTCACTTGCAGATATATTCTTTCGCTTGCGATCGCAGACTTGCTCGTGATTGTGACGGCGGTAAGTGAACTGAATATTTTTACTACATTAAAACGAATCCACTAGGAGTTTTGAAAATTACGACTTTCTTCCGGTTGCGTCCCTTTTGGGATGGCAATCAGTGAGTAGATTGATGACCGCCGATTCACAAAAGCTGAATTGAGCCAGAAATTGAAATTAAACTAACCTTCCGGCAATTTCTAGGTGCCATTTACATCGGTCGTCTTTGTTGTCGAGGGTTGGCCGTGGGGGGAATTCATCTGCAAAGCATCCGAGTTCTTCAAGGATTTAAGTATCGGCGTTTCGGTTTTCACTTTGACTGCTTTGTCGGGAGACCGATTCTTCGCTATTGTCGATCCTCTTCGGAAATTTCACTCGCACAGTGGCAGGCGAGCCACGAGAATAACAATCGGCATCGCTGTACTGATATGGATCTTGGCTGGCGTTATGGGAATTCCTTCGATGAAAGCATCTCATGTTCAAGTGAGCCTTTCTCGTATGCTTCATTTGTATTAGTTGATGTTTACAAACGGTTTCTTTTCTTTCAGGATATGCCAGCACTTAACAACATGACAATTAAAGTGTGCTATCCCTTCCCAGAGGAATGGGGCCCAAATTACCCCAAAGTCATCGTTCTCTTCAGATTTGCATGTTTTTATGCCGTGCCACTCTTCATCATTGGCATCTTCTACGTTCTGATAGCTAAACATCTTATACACAGTGCAAGTCATGTGCCAGGCGAGAATGCTCAAGGAGCTCAACGACAGGTAATTAACAGAATATTGTGTCAAGTGTTGTCCTATCGACACGGCATTAGCAACATAGAAAACTCAATTAGGGAAGTCATGCAAAAGATGTAATTGTCAGAGATTTTTCGGAAACTTCGCCACTGTTAAACCTTATTAAAGCTTACTTTGTGTTTTCGTCTCACCAAATTCTTTTCTAGGAATTTGTTTTCCTTCACACGACTTAACAAATTCACGCAAGTTTCATCCGCCTTTGCCAAGGCCATTGAACCAAATTACTCGAGAAAATGAGTTTTCTTCTTCGATAGTTTTACACCCCAGAATACATCTCATCATTCGCATCTTCCATTGTTCGTGTCTTCCGCCAAGAAACAAGAAAATTTTCTTATGGCTTATTATTTAATAGAACTTTGTGGCTTCTGACATGATGGAATCTTCTCATAAGAAAATCATTTAATAGTCTTCTGACCGTAACAGCAAAGACTTTTTTAGTTTTGAAATTTCCTACTAGGCACGTTCAAAATAGCACACATGACTACGCCAAAAAGCTAAAAGGATGCGAATGTTGTACAAATTAATTCTTCGAAGCATATTTCGTGGTTCTAAATTAGCTGAAAACGAGATCTTGTTTCAAATAATTTTCCTTGTATGACATACAAACCGCATCTTTTGAAACTCCAACCTTGGTATTTGCATGCGTGAACTAGGCTTAATCCACACTAAAGCCAGAAGACGAAAGAGTTATTTTCGGAATGAAATTTATCACGTAAGACGTAAGGAATGGATTTAATAAAAACAAATTTGACGCAAATTGCCGTGGATTTTTGTTTTGAGACGTTAAGGAAACTTAGAATTCCTTTCAACCTTTTGTAAGAAATTTCAATGCTTCAAATTGGTTTTATTTCATGAAATATGAAAATTGCAAACGCGCAAAGCTTGTTTCGGTGTAAAAGTGCAAACAGGTTTTTATATATATTGCAAAAGCATTTTAAGAAAACTTTTCCGCGTCAAAACATACGCCATTGCAATCAGAAGAAGTGATTTTCTGTTCTTTCTTTTTTTTCCAGGTGAAAGCTAGACGAAAAGTCGCGATGACTGTGTTAACCTTCGTCGTGATATTTGGGATTTGCTTCTTCCCAAGTCATCTTTTCATGATTTGGTTTTATTACAAGTAAGTAAGAGTTTTGTATTCAAATTCCTCCGAACATTTTTCGTGAAGGTTGCAACGTGAGAAAGTCCCTCGAAAGACATTATTTAAATCCCGCATCCGAATGAGTTTGGAATAAACAGCGAGTTTTATGCCAAAATCCGAGTCATATAAATTATCTTCCAGTTCACGAAAAAAAGAAACTTTGACCCACTCCATCGGAACACTTGCATTAAAGAGTTTTTATTTATTTGAACGGAATTAATTACTCCAAACATTTCCGTGACACTTTTATGAGTTTTCTTTTTAAATTCCGTTTATTTTTCTAGCTTTTCAAACATTTCTCATCTCCATTTACTGTTGTTTTTTAGCCCACATTCTATACACGACTACAACGACTTTTGGCACGTTTTGAGAATGGTCGGCTTCATTTTATCTTTTGCGAACAGTTGTACAAATCCTGTGGCCCTTTATTGCGTCAGCGGTGCTTTTCGGAAACATTTTAATAGGTGAGCTTACCAAACAACAAATTCCTGAGTTGGCACAGTCATCAGCGAGTTACCGCAGTGGGGCTATTATTATTGCCATCCCCGCAATTTATAAAAATTACACGAGATTTTTTAATTTCCATTAATGTATCCATTAGTACTCGTCCGTTCATGTTGATGTGGCGCAAATATTTCATAAAAAGGATGCATAAAAGTTTCCGTCTCTTTACGTGCTTGACAGAACCGTACCGCCTGCTCATCAAGACGAGAACTAATGTCCTGCTTATTTTAATTACTTGGAAAATTCAAACAAGCTTCCGTGATTAATCGCTATCCTTTTTTCAACCACACTGCAATAGACGGTTTTGAGTTAATGTAATTTTCCATATTTGCCTTTTTCTTGTCAGGTATCTTCTGTGCCGAAGCTCTTCAAGCTCACGTCGCCATGCTTGTGATAAATCAGGGCAACGAGAAATGACCATTACGAGTCAATCCACTATCTACCGTCGATACACATCGAAGAAATTCAACACGAATCAAAGCATCCGAAGGTAAACTTTTGGATAACAAATTAATGATGGAAACTTCTTTGTTCAGCACAACTCTAGAAAGCATGTTCAGTTATCTTTGCCACGTTTCAGCCCAATAAATACACAGAAAGAACCTTTCTCCGATATCATTCTTCCCATTTCTTAAAGAAAATATCCCTGCAAACCAAAAATGAATTCATAAACTTACGTCTACGTCCTTTCCAAATTGAATAAAATTTACAAGAAAATTACGAGAGTTTTCTTTTCAATCTTAAATCGCCATTAAGGTTCTCTGAGGTTTTCTGAGTACTTGTGTGCACATGGGACCAACAAGCACAAGACTTGGGAAGGGCGTTGAGTAGACGTAATGTGGCTTAAGTGTGGCTAAAACCATGCTATCTTTCAACTGACTAAATTGGTCTGAAATCTTTCTGAATGAATCTTTTTATATGACGCAATTTGTCCAAGTTTTATTTAGCACGAAGATCAAACCAACGTTATTGATTGATAGAATTGTTCTAAGTTTCTGTTTACACACATGCAATTGGTAGATTTTGACATCTTTAAACCACAGTTCTCACTTAAAATCGCAAAAGTTTGCAATTTCCCCGATTTATAAAATATCGAAAACCATTTCCTGGTTGCCTTGCGGCCACCCACGCACCACTTATGCTGGCCATGCTGCTTTTCATATTTTGCACAAGCTTCTCTTCTGACAGCATAAAGGAAGAAGTCTCGTAAATTAAGTCACGCCTCAGCAGATTTTGTCTAAGCATTATTTTCCTATTTATGAAAATGAAAACAAAATTTCCATCTCGATCTAAAGTGCAGAAAACTTTATTCGTAAACATTTAGATTCACTTCCTAAATGAATAACAGACATTTCCTTGCTTTTTCTACTAGTCGAGGAGCTGAAACAACAATAATCATGATGCAGAACGGCATGGGAGAAGAGCATGGACTGATTAATCACGAAAAAATGAGTTGCATCTAAACGTGAAGGCGTTGTGGAACGTGTTTCATTTAGAATTTCATTAGGAATATGCTGTTTTTTGATTCAATTTATTCTCTAAAGATCGAAGAAAAAGGGGACGCCCATGAGTGATGTCGCAGGATATTTGATGGATGATTGAATTGTGGTAAATGTTAGCTAAGCTTTGATTGGACGGAATTTGCTACAATTTAGCCAGAGAGTGTTTCATAAAACACCAACGCTTGACATCACTCATCGACGACCCCGAAATGTGATAGAGATGAATAATGTTTCTAAAAACGAAGAATAGATTTTGATAAGGTAAAATTATCTGTAATTTTTCCTGCTCAGCATTTCTCTCTCTTATTTTGTAAATAAAGATATTCATTGTTAAAATAAACGACAATCTACAACCAAATTGAATTGCTTAGAAAATGTGATTATCAATTTTTCTGGCGATTGCAGTTTTCCTTCTTTTGAGAATCTTGAAATTGAATTTCAGGATCACGTGACAGAAAAGTCGTGACAAGGCAGTCTTATTGACAGCAAAATGAGTTTTCCGCTCTTTTCAAATAGAGAAATGTCCAACGTTTCCAGCTATCAGACGTCGACATCACTTCGCAGATCAAGAATCGGCATTTTTACTAAAGTGTCTTTGCGTTTGTGTTGGACCAAAGCCAACAGTTTTCTGAGAATCAATTCGGTAAAGATCGACAAATTCAATCAACAGTCTTGATACCTTGTTTTAGTAAGAAAAGGAAAAAATATAACAATCAAGTACATATGAGACAAGAATGTTTGTTCACGAGAAACTCTCCGATCAGGGCTTCGTTCAAGGTTTCACATGCTTCTCATCAAATATTTGGATTGATTGAGTGTTCTTGAAAAAAATTCTTATCATTTACGGCTTGTTTGCGGTCATCCGTCTTTATTGAAAAAACTTTTCCCAGATCCTACGGCTTTTTGTTTATTTCATCGAGGATGTGTGGAATTTCCACCGAAATAAATTTGTTTGTTAACGACACAAAGCAGTGGGAAGAAGTTTAACAGAAGATATGCTGGATTGGTGGTGACAACAGATTGAAGATTAAGTTTAGAATTTGTTCAAATGCTTCAGTTCAAGATTCTCAAATTTTCGTACGCCAGTTTACCCGCCTTGAACTTTATGTAAACAGATTTTATTTTTTATAAAATGTCTACAACTTCTCTAGTTTAGGAGCGAAATAACAACAAGTTGAAAATTTCAAGAACATTTTAAGAAAATCTCAACATAACAATTTAACAAGCATGAGAAAATCGCTTTCTTTCCATAAGAACTTTTCAATTTAAATCTCGAGCACACACTGGAAAACAAATGCCATTTTAAAATATGACTTTCGTGTCAAAACAAGCTTTTTCAAAGCGTACTCCACTTTTCGAGGACATGACGCTTTTAAAATGGAACGAAGAAAATCACTTCGGAAGTGTTTTGGGAAATCAAATTATTGACATTTTGATATCTTTTCTCTCTTATTTGGAGCCGACACTTTCAACTAAAGCAGTAAAACGACATGGTGCAAAATGTGTGAGTCGTGCCGATGGGCCGATAAATTTCATCGCTCATTTATTTTTACAGCGTATCGTGCGAGTACAAATAAAACCAGTGACGTATTGTCTTCGAACGATGTTGCAACAAATATGCTATCGATAAAGCTTGTTGAATGATGAAGAATGGCGTTGATTGAAAGAAGCTTTAATATTTCATTTAGCAGAGCAGACCTTATGCACTTTAATAAGCGTCATAAATCTGCTTGTGATTTTATTTATGACGGAACAACTTTTTCAATATGAGTGAACAATAAATTGCGAACAAAAGTGGGTGTTATGGGTCATAAAACTTTAGAAACTCCAACAATAGTTTGGGCAAGCTGTGAGAAAAGTTGTTCAAATTAGGTTCATTAAAAGCTTGCAACCATTTTAACAATCAACCTGAACATGATTCAAAAACTTGATGTACTGAAAACTTTGTAAATTTTCACTCAGATTCAATAACGTAATTTATTTAAACTTTTGCAAAGCCTTGGGAAAATTTTGGTTTTAGTTGGAATTTTGAGTCTGACCGATGGAGCCAAACGTTTCACTCGAAACCCTAAAATAAAATTGCAATAGTGTGGTTTGTAGAAATTCTTTAAAAGCTTACGTAAACACCAGTAGCAGGAAAAGCAGCAAAACCACTGTAGTGATTGACGAAAACCAAGCGATGTCGAGTAGTTTGAAAATGAAAACCAAAAAATTCTCAGAAGTAATGGTGAAAGGCAGCAAAACCACAATCAAAACAATCATCGTCAGCAACTTCATCAGTTCTCTTTGTAGAAATCTTGTTGAAAACCGCTTGTACATGATCCAACCGAAATCCACAGCGAGTAGAAAGCAAATTGGATTTGCAAAATGGAATTTGACAAAATAAAGCGATGCAATTGAGTGCAACAGGACGAATATAACTTCGATGAACAACAGAGCAAGAACATAGCCTTTCAAAACCATGTGAAAGTATTGTCGTTCTCGCACATCGTCGAGGTCAATGTTGTGATCCATTATTTGTTATTTGAAAGCTTCCAGGGTGGCTTGAATCGCGACTCTGCAGGTGATCGTTATCAAAATAATCAAAGCGGCTTTCGTGTATACTGTGATGCTGGCGCTGATGAACGAGTCAACTTTAGGCACCACTAGGCGGCCCTCAAACGTTGACGTCAAATGCGATGTAATCTCCTAAAACGATTTATATGGTAATTACTATGAAAACCACGCCACAGCACAAAATTCAGAGTTTGAACATGTACCTGTAGAATTATGACAAGAACGACTGTTCCGGTAACAACGCTAAGGACCGACAATTGAAAACACAGTAGTTCTACAATTCCATAGAACGCCGCAGCAAGGGCAAGCACAACTAGCGGGATTTTTGGCGGGATTAGGTTGGCCTGTACGAGTTTAATTGGAAAACTTTCTCAACAAGCATAAACCTTTGATGCTTACTGGATATTCAGCAAGCGTCAGACCAATGATAAATGCTGCAAGTTTCACCAGGATCGTTGTTATACCGACAAAATCGTAGTACGCCAAAAGGGTGAGAAGAAAAGCCAGCAACTCGACCTAAAAATGAATGATGAGTCAACCAAGGAATGATTAGACGATTTGCGGTAATTACAAGAACGGCGAATACAATGATGTGAAGGATTTTCGGTAATGCCTTGATCAATAACACCAAATCAACCACAAAAGCTGCTATCATCAAACCAGCAAGTGAGTAATTTAGGCCGTAAAATTGAATAAACTTCTCGTCGACGCCAAAGCTGTGGATGTAAACATGAAAATTCATTGATCCAGCCTCATAACTTATGGTAATCTCGCTTACATTTGGTGTCCGAAATATACGTGAGCAATTTTCCACTCAAACAACGCGGCAATTATTCCGTTTACAATAAACTCATAGAACGAGCGATTTTGGAAGTTAGCGAAGAACAATACCGGATGAACGAACGGGAGATCTTTTGAACACCTACGCGATGACGAATCAAGATACGATTCACGGTTTTCTCTAAACGATGACATTTTCATTTTGCTATGCTTACGTTGATTAGAAAATTCAATTTCGCAAGTCCCTAAAGGGTTATTTTTTATCTTATTACACCCACTTCCTGGTGATTTTGGCAGCTGCAAGTGGCAGACATTAATTATTCCAGCCTTCAACGAGTGGAATGACAACAACAAGACTTCCAACTCGTTTTCCGCTCGAGAAACCCGAAAAAAATTAATGCAAAAATTACAAGACGAGCGCTTAGGCATTTTAGAAACATCGAAGAGGAAACTTTCGGCTGTGCTTAAGCATTCTGCTGCGAGTCGAATGGAAAACAGGAAAGAAGTTTGGAGACTTTTAACGATTCATATTCATTGCTTTATAAACGCTTCGAAATGATTGTCAATGATGGAAATGGTCTTGAACTTGAAAAGTTTATTAAAAAGCAGCTGCAAATTGTTCATTCTTAACTGCGTGAGCGCTTTTTGCAGCTTTTTTCACAAACATTTCTGATGACTTTGATATAAAAAACGCTTGCGTCTGTTTATTGCTTTATAAAAATGGAGAAACCAAGTTTTATGAATTATTACAGAATTTATTGAGTCAATAGGAAAGCGAAGTATTCTTAAAAAATAAACAATGTTTAATGGCTTCGAACATTAATGATAATAATTGGAATGCGAATCGCTGAGATTTGCAAAGATTTATTAGTTGATTTCAGAGTTCTGGTTCGAAAGAAGACAGATTAATTGAATAATTGTGTTTGCTGAAATCTTAAGACAATGTTTGTTTTGCAACAAAATTCTAAGTCAATATTCTTACGATTGAAGCTTGTTGGTTATTAAAGTGGACATATTTAAATGTCGTCGGCTTTATTTGAAAGAGACTTGATTTTTGTGTTTAGGTTCAACAACCTTAAACTTAAAAGTACATAATCCTGAAAAGAATATTTCGAACAATCACGAAGCTTTCACGCAATAACTTGAACACACATGTCTTGCAAACAAGCCCCTGCATTTAAATTCTTTTGCTCTGAAACTTGAAAGTATGGAAAAATAAACACTTTCGAACCGCTTCTCGCTCTCGTGTTTGCTCGAGATAATTTAAACAAATCGTTACTAGTTACACCAGCGCTGCGATGTCGTTTCATCGGCTTCTGTGAATAAGCAACATGCCGGGGAAATTCTCATCGAGCACCTCTCGTTTTATTACATTAATAACCAAAGCGTCTGCAGCGTGGCTTTGCTCGTAATAAATCTCTTGTTTATAATTTTATGCGAACAGTAAAATATGTATAAACAGAATTTCTTTAGAAATCAGTAACGTTCATTCAAGAAAAGATTTAAGCATTTTAATGAAATAAAAGCCGAACAATTTCCTAGAGAGAAAATTACGGAAATTTCCCCGACAGACAGACGTCGATCAAAGCACATAGGATTGGCTGGGGATTGATGCAAGTAGAAGTATCGAAGGAAGAGGCGCCGTTTGACCTTGAACGCCTTGCCTGTCAGCTTGTGTCGTTCCCATCACACAGCACAAATAATTGATTTTAATTTTGATCGATTACAATGATTAGGCTATAAATATTTGCATACGAATTTGATATGTTTACTTATCGACGAAGAGCGAGAATTCATTCACCAAGCGTTGATGAGCTCTCGAGAATGGCAATTTTCAATCAGCGATGCCAGCTTTTTCAGGGTGGTCTGATGAGTTTGTGGTGAAGCAGAAACGATGTTTTTAATTGGAAGTGAAAAAGTTTTCTTCTGCGTAATGAGAATAAAATCACTGCAAGCCTGGCTTTTTTTCTGAAATAACAGTTGGTTGGCCCAGCCAAAGATAACTCTACCAATTGATCCGTTCCAATCAGAATAAACTTTTAATCAAAAGCTTTCGATAAGTTTTCGCAGAATTTCAATGACGAAGCAATTTATTTAAGTGCAAGGTTAAACTATGATAACCTAGATATGAGTTGTACACTGGCTTTTCACTGCTCAACAATCTTTAACCCGAGTGTTTACGCTTGCGATAGCAAGAGGCTCACAAACAATAATAAATTACCAGGGACGGAAGGTGGTGAGACGGGATGACTTTTTGCGATGAAAGATGCCTTTAAAGGAAGAAAAAATGCCTTTTAGGAAGTAAAAATGCCTATTTTCCACCTCTGGATAAATTACTTAATGGGTCGACTGTTGCTGATACGCAAAAATAAAATCATCATGTTTATTCAATTAATGCGTGTTTGTTAAAGTCATTAGCCCGCGAACAAAAACAAGGTTGGCAAAGGGAAACTTTTAAAAGTGAAAACCTTTTACGTCACGAGTGCGAGCAGATGGAAATTAATTGGTTTTTGTAATAAACAAAACTTTTTTGACGCTGCGGGACGGGAATTCACGGGTGAAGATAGCGTAATTGAGGTTGTTAGGGTAGAACAAGACTGCAACTCAAAGATTTTTTGATGGAAAATTGGGTGGATTTACGTGAAAACGATGTCCAGGAAATCCAATGATTGCGGCAGTAGAAAGGTTGGGAATTCAGTCAACCGGTCGAGGCATTTTTGATTAATGTTGACATAACACTATTACCATCTAGAAAAAAATCGTCGATTTTCATGGAAACAAGACCACTGAAAGTCTTGTAGCTTTTAAAATGCAGGACTTACATTTGAAAGCTGTTAGATACGATCAATGGTTTGAGTACAAAGAATAATCTAATATTTATTATGCAGCCTCGCCTTCACTTGCGTCAGCTTCAATTACTGTAAATGTATGCCAATCATGTTGAAATCTGACACGAGACAGCTTGTGTCTTGACAACTTGAGTGTTAAAGTTCTTCTAACTTCAATGGAAAAACTTGGAAAGTCATGTGACAAGCTTTCTGAACTTTCCGGCCGCACCAATCTGCGGCTTAGCCTTAAATCTCCTTAGGAAAGAAAACTTTTCTTTTGCGGCTGTAAATTTAGACTTAATGTTTTAGTTCCGAACCAAGACAGTTCATAAAACTTTCCAAACACTGGCTGTAATGAGTTATGAGAAATGAGGTCGTAATTGAAGTCGACTCTTTGGTTGTAAACTTTATTACCAAAGTTTATAAAGTATCAACTTCCATGTTTACACAACGGTTGTCCATTTGAGAAGCTTGTTATTACCGAACTTTCGAATTGTGCTTTGCATGAAAATTGGTTTCTAAGCTCCTAACAGTCCCAAACACATCTCCGCGAACCATTTCCATAAACGAAAGTCGGGAAAAGACACTAAAAGGTCTGAGGGAGTGTAAAAAGAAGAACAAATTGTTATGTTTGTATGGAAATTGTGGAAATGATGGAAATTTATCAACAAACAACCAGAGAAGCGAGTTAAGCTCTCCTGAGGGTTCGTTCATTCGATTTTCATTTTTCCACCACATGAAACATTTCAAATTAAAATTGATTGAGAATTTTTTGTGTGTTCATTTATTCAAATAGTGAAAAATGGCAATCGATTGGAGTTGATGTTATATTATGATTTTAGGGCCGTGCATAAATCACTTAAGAATTTAAGGAGAAGAAAAACAATCAAGGTGGATTTTTTTAACAGACCCCTTATAGATTTTAATGAACTCATTTTTATTCAAAGCTTTTAGCTCAATAAAAGCTTTTACTGCAATAGCTGACGACAAGCTTTCGAAACTTTCTGAACGAGTGCAATTCTACGGGTAATTTAATGGTTCATTATGTCAATAAAGTTATCGTTGATATTATATCAAGCCAGCAAACTTTGAAATTATACAGGGCCATAAACCGACATAGAGCTAAAAATGTAGGTCCGTGATCAATGTTGGTTCGTGAAAAAGATAAGG
>JPYR01000266.1:61143-86843 GCA_000775305.1 Belgica antarctica
ATTCTTTCATGTCTCTGGGGCTTCGCCAAAAAGTTTGAAACTTTTTTGTTTGTATCGACTTAGAAACGATTCCCTTTGATGTTATGAGTGGCTGGAATTATAATCATCTTTCCTCAAACATCTTTGAAGAAAACGGATTTAATCAACGGGCAGAAAAAAATAATCAGAAGATCAGAAAAATATTAAAAATTGGCATTGCCAGAGGATTTATCTTGAAATAGATTGCCCGGGAAACTTTTCAAAGAAGGGTTGCCTTGGTGTAGCCCATCAAATTTCTTTGAATATCGAAGAACCTTATCAATTATTTTTTTCTCAAGATCGCTTTTAAGTCCCGAGTTTGTTGGAAAGAAGCAAGCATTTTATATTCTATTAGAAGAATAAATTGGAACTTCAAACGAATAACATCCGGTAATTCAGTGGATTTTAAGGATAACAAACCTTCAAAGATTGATAATTGAACAACGTTCACACCTTAAGCTTTTAATCCGATTTACATCATTTGAGTTTAGAATTTTAGATTCTTCTCCTGAAATTGCATAAGTTTTTACGTGGAAAAAGCGTTTTTCGTCAACAATAGCAGAAAAGTAAAACAAAAATCAAAAGATCTCAAATCAACGGCTTCCAATATTTGTTTCTATGCAACAGGCTACAGTTTGCCGAAAGGTCAGATTTGAAAGGTACTTTTTAATGTTATCTAAACTTACAAAAGTAGAAAAAGATTTTATTACAAAGCTGTTGAGTGATAATAAATTCAAAGCAACTTAAAATGGGTGATAATTAAATTAAGCTTTTGAAAGCTCTCTCGGGTCTCATTAAAACTTTGGCGCCCCAGTTTAAATCTTTATTGGTTCTACTGTTGAGCAAAGTTCGTAAGGATTAAATCTAGATTTAATAAGCTTTTGGAAAATTACGAGGAAAAGCTTAACAAAGGGTCAAAATCGTGGCAGAACAGAGAAAAACTTTGCGCTCTAATACATGAGTTAATTTTTTCTTCGCATAAAAACTCACGCATATCGAACACAAAAAATCTATGAGTGTTTAATCGACGCATGAAACGAATAGGCCAAAAAATTTCGTCTTACTCTTGACTCGAATACAAACAAGAATTGCGAAACGTTTTGACAGGCCTTTTAGACCCTTCTTTACAAGACGTCTTGGGTAAAGGCTACGCGCCCTTTACTTCTAACACGTATGTAACCATGACGTTGCTTTTGAAAGCAAACATGGTTCGATGCTATGTGATTCATTGACATTGGAACCGTGTCTCATTGATTTTATCAAAAAATTGGTCGCCTTGTTCAAACAAATAAAACGAAAAGGAAAAGAAATCGATCCAAAGCAACGTGAAACCAAGAAAATTCGTCCAACCAACAAATATCTGATTTCTCTTCCAGCTTTGAGTGGCTTTCACAGAAAATTTTCAGCCAGGATAAACTTTCAAAGCAGCGTCTTTATTGATTTGTTTCTTAATTTCATATTGCAAAGCTTAGATTTCACTTCTCGCCGGATGTCATGTTTTCCTTCCTTGAAAGATCTTCAGCCTTGGTGTCCTTTTGTGCGTTTGGGATGATTGCGTAATGATTGCTTTCTGGTGAAAGTCATCCATGGGTACTCAAAACATTAAAGTTTTTCTACACAATGTTACGAAGAACTTTAATGTTTTGAGTACTCACGGATGACTTTCACAAGAAAGTTGAAATATATATGAAGTAAATATTTTAAGACATTGTTACATTGAATTTCCCAGAAAAGCTTTTAATTAAGTCAAAGTGTCAATCAAAAGTTACGTTGTAAAGAACACACAATTAGTGTAGTTTACCCACAGCAGGCCATCCATTTTTATCACGAAACACACAACTACACGTGCACGCTTTGCGTAGCGGTTTACCGTTTTGGGTAAAATACCCTATGAGATGACATTAAACAATGTGAACAATAAGACATTTTTGTTAATAAACGTTGAATTTGGGAAGTTCTGCTTGTTTGGGACGCTAAATAAAATCTT
Source organism: Belgica antarctica (assembly GCA_000775305.1). NCBI lineage: Eukaryota > Metazoa > Arthropoda > Insecta > Diptera > Chironomidae > Belgica > Belgica antarctica. The sequence goes on from JPYR01000266.1 coordinate 63,149, forward strand.
GGAATTTTCTCGCCACTTTTGCCACTCATCTCACTCATTAGCAATAACGTAATTGAGATAACACAAACAAAACTTAAAAAGAAACGCCTGCTTCAAAGTCCATATTTACTTCTTGATTCAAGACCAGTAAAAGAATAAAAAATCGTGAATTCATTTCAAGTAAGTACTTTAATAAAAAAAAGCGTACGCTGCTAATTCTTGTTAGGACTGTCAAGTTTTCTTATGTCTGGTGCAACCAACCACACTGTTATTCTTAAGATTCATCAATGAAATGAATTTGAAAGATATTTTCAAGATAAACAACTCGATCAACGTGATTTTGTTCCTTGATGTAATTGTCTACGCTGTGATTAAAACCTTGAAGTTTGTCTTCGTGAAATTTTGCTGCCGATTAAAAGCTAAAGCTGTAAAACCAGAGAAACAAAAGCGAAACTAAAACATTTTGCTGAAATGAAACCACAAGTCATTATTTTAATATTTCGTTTTTATTTTCTGGATTACCAATTTTATACTTGTGTACAATGCCTGATTTAGTCATTATTTTTTCTGTTAAAGATATTCCATATTGTTTTAAAAATCTACAAGCACTTCGAAGCTTTTCAAAGGTCTTTCCACATCACGCTAACGTTTATGGAGTCGTCGGCTGTCTTGAACGGCTGATAACCAGATTTATCGACGTATTGATTGATTTGAAATTCTCTCAGGGTTTCATAGCCGAGCATTTTGTCAAGTTGTTTTGTTATCGGGCTTGTGTTTGTGGTCATCACCGCTTTAAACTTCCAAGTTTTGGCTTTCTCTAAAATCTTTGCCTCCAAGTAGCTGATGATTTCCACGTTTTCAGCAGGAGTCATCTCTTCTGCTGTGGTTATGAAAAATGCTTCTAATACTTTGGAAACTTTTGAAACTTTTTCGATGCTGAAATCATAGTTTTAACTTTGATCATAGAATTGCACAGAATAAATACTCACATAGCTTCAACATTCTCGACGAAACCAAGAAACTCAGGGATAGCCTGAAAAGATGGATAGTTCGACGTATGTGGTGGCTCATCCCCAATCTCGTAGTTCAAAGAAACGCCAACAACTTGGTGATTGGAATTTAGAACAACGAAACTAAAGCCTCGAGTCACAAAAAAGTCCCAATTTGGATCAAGAAAGTTGACAGTTTTGACAGTTGTCAGATCGTAATCAACATTTTTGAGGTATTTTGCAAGCACTTCTTTTTTTATAGAGGTTTGCGTAATAATTTCCATACACTCAGCTTTGTATTCAACACTTAAAGGAATTGTGGAAAGTTTAAAATTGTCAGGAATTTCAAACTTTGAAACATTATCACCATGAATCGCTGTAACGTTCTCAATTATTTCACCGATGTTTGCCGCTTTTATGAAGTCAGCGATTGAAATGTTCAGGTTCACCGCGCGCAGTTTGCTGACGCAAAGGATCGTGTTCAATGAGTTGCCACCGATAGCGTAAAAGTTTGAAATCGTTGACATCTTCTTGCAAGATTTTCCGATCGATTCTGCAATGATTACGAAAACAATTTTGGCTTTCTCCAAAGATTCTTCGGGAATTCCGATGAAGTCAAAGCCCTGTGTTTCTTCTCGGTAACGAAGTTTCCGTTCGTAAAGGGAGACAAGTTGATGCCCATCGATTTTTCCTGAAGTTAGAAACGGAAACTGGTCGACCAAGACGACAGTTGGAACCATGTACCTGGGCATGATCTTTATCAGTTCGTTCTCAACATCATCCGCAGACATAGACAAATGATTCGGAGTCAGTTTGGCAAACGCCAAGATCTTCTGGTCTTCTTGACCACGTCTGTAAACGCGTACAACGAATTTCTCTGACAACGAAAGCTGGTCGATTATGTTCTCAACCTCATTCAATTCAACTCGATGTCCATGCACCTTGATCTGCGTGTCGTTCCGCCCATGATAGTAAACCAGTCCATCTTTGATGCAGCCAATATCGTCCATTCGATAGAGTTGCCCAAAAGCTGCATCAGAACTTAAATGGTTCTTGCAGAACACTTCGGAAGTGGAATTGTTGATGTAGCCATCGGAAATCAAAGCACCGGAGATGTAAATGTCACCAAGAACTCCTTCATTTACTGGCTGCTTTAATGCGTCAAGAACGTAGACTCGAGTGTTGTGAGCTGGCCTTCCAATTGGAATTTTATCAAACTTTTTAAAATCTTCTGAATTCATTTCAAATGTAAGAACATCGCCCATCACTTCTGTGGCACCATAAAATGTTGACAAAATCCGATGCCCATCGTCAAAGCACTCAAAAAATTCTTTGGCCAAAGAGTGCGTCAATTCTTCACCTGAGTTCATCCAAAGTTTCAAATGCGGTAGTTTTTGGTTGATTCCCTTCATGGACACGTACAAAATGATTTCACGTATCAAAGTTGGCACTGCCACAATTCGTTCGATCTTGTATTTGTGAAGAATTGGCACAAGTTTCTCGGGGTTCATCTTGAAGTCTTTTGGAATGATCACGAGCGTTTTTCCGGTCAGCAGCGGACCCCAAACTTCGGAAAAATGATCGATGAAAATCAGCGATGATTTAAACAGGAAGTGCGTTTCTGTATCAGCGAATGGATATTCATTCCACTGCCATTCGAGACGTTGCTGTGCAGTAACGTGTAGCAATCGAATCCCTTTAGGTCTTCCAGTTGAACCGGACGTGTAAATGAACGTTGCCATGTTTTTTAGTCCTTTTGTTAGTGTTTCTTCGTCTGGCACGTTCAACTGGCTTAAATTTCTAGCCATTACTTTGAAACTTTGGAATCCAAAGATTCTCGCGTCGTTAAAAACTCCGATACGATCAAAATGATCGTCAAGGAACACCATCAACGTGTTTGCTTCTTCAAGGATGTGCTGAATTCTGATGCCCGGGAAATCAACGTCGATTGGCAAGTAGCCAGCGCCGGCTTTCCAAATGGCAAGCATCGCAGTGATGAAGTCAATTGAAGGCTTCATACAAACTGCAACAATCCAGTCGCCGTCTTTGCTTGCTTTGATTTTGTTGTCCTTGACAAGTTTTATGATTTGGCGCGCCATTTTGTTGGACCTGTCGTTGAGTTCTGCGTACGTGATTTGTGTGGCGATTTTTCCATCTATTTCAAAGTGAACTTAGTAAGAACAAGAATAAACAAATGTGAATTTTACCGTTATAAATTAAAGCAGCTGCATCTGGCCTTCCTTCAACTATAGCTTCGAAAAACCGATGCAGTAGTTTGGGTGTAAATTTGACGTTGCGTCCAGAAATTTCCATTTTTTCACTTGGCATTTTAAGCGAGAACAATTGACTTGAAAGTATCGGAAAACGAAGGAAAAACACGAGTGATCCGTTGGACGCAAAAATGATAACTGGCTTTATAAATTGGTAATTAATTCATAATAATGATACTATCTATCTAGCTATCAATATAATTCTATTTGAAACTAGACAAGATAACGATGTTGAAAGTGCCTTTTGGTTCATGCTCCAATAAATCGGAATTTGATTTTCATTTGATCAATTTTAAAATTCGCAACAATACCGTCTTTTATGACATGATTTCGGGCTGTAAACATATTTGGTTTATTCTTTTTAATATCATCGATATCAAACAAATTTGTTTGAGTCATTATGCGATTACTTCATTGTCGATTGCCAAAAGATTCTCGGATACGGCGCAAATGGGTCAAATTATGGTTACATACTTTGTGGAAATCCGACACATTTCAAATTAAAATAAATATTTGTCTTACACGTTTGTAATGATATGTGATCAGTAACAGTGAATCGTTAAAATATCCAGCGAGTGTACTCTGCTGCAATGGATCTCAACAGCAATTTAATTCACGAAGAGTCAGCTCAAAATCTATTAATTTAACTTTTTTAATCTGCATTAATTAGATGTCAAGCGAGACTTTACCTAAAAGAATCACAAAAAACCACAAAATTTGCAAGTCAAACGATCTCTTCGAACTGCACCACTTGATGGCAAGTGGCATGAATTTCCACATCCGAGTTAACGGCACCGGCTTCTGTCTCAAACAGTTTAAAGCAGCTATCGTAGTCGCGTAACGGGTTCAAAACAAGAACGAGAACATGTGCGAGACCTTAATAGCTAAAAGCGGGCTGCTGGTGTTGAACGCTGATTTCTAAAGCGCAAAGGAAGTCATGAAGAAGGCTTACAAGCTCGCCACTCCCAACAAGAACGACAAAAAGCCAATTCAGAAAAACCTGAAGCTAGTGATGGTGTTGTGCAAGTTTGAAGACGATACCACAAAAACAATATAAACGCTTGCTGCAAGGTTCACATCTTCACTCAAGACTGGTAAAAGAATAAAAATCGTGAATTCATTTCAAGTACTTTAATAAAAAAATAAAACTTACGCTGCTACTTTTTTGTTCTGAAAAAAGTTCTGTAACTTTTCTGTTGACGTATTAAGACTGTCAAGTTTTCTTATAAGTCCCGGTCTTGAACGAAGAATTCACTGAATTTCTTCACAATTTTTTATTATATATTTTTCTTGGAACGGTAGCCTACGGATACATAGAGTTGATATTACCAATCAACCATAACGTCAAAAGAATCTGCGAAGACGCTCCGAAGCGTACAAAATATATTGATTCTGCAAATATTATTTTTTTTATGCGAAAGATACAATTTTATCCTTTTCTGGTTGCGATGTAAGAGGGTTTGTTCCGCTGCTAATAAGGTATACTGGCTTTTCAGCACAAAAACGTTATTGCATTTGTAAAGAATATCAAAATCAGCTGATATTGACAAATCTTCCAGGAACTTTCCGTTCGAATTTCTTCTTTGTGCGAAATTCCGATTTGAAATGAATTTTTGTAACACGATAGAATTCAATTTTGTAGAAGCAATCGTGAGTACTTTCGGAGGTTTTTTCAATCAGTGATGTCGGTTCCAGCCCCAAGTTCAACCTATTTGTAAGCCAAATGTTTGTTTGCCTTTTATTATTCTTCTCACGTTAAGAAGACTTTTTGTTATTGAATAGCCTGTTTGAGTTGCTACGCAGTTGATCCAATCCTTGATTTTTATCATTTCACACCTTGAGTAGCAGCTTTTTTGCTTTGAATAAGTGGCACTTAGATTAGCAAACATTGTGTCTTGTTTAATGTGTCTTCAATGTTTACAGATTTATATTTAAAATGTGACATCGAAGCCGTACAACGGAGCTCAAGTTTAAGCGGAGGCAAAAAGGGTTTTTATTAAATGCGCGAAACATACAGTATGAACGTTCTAACAAGCTTACATGAAATTCCGTTCTATTTCAAAGCAAAATCAATTTCACTCAGCAACGAGTCTTATCAAGGATTTTGACATGCCTGCTCATGTGAAACTCGTTCAAGATTAAAACGCGTCATGGCGATTAGCATTGAATCTAATTTCCACCCACTTTCAAGCGCCGACACGATTTCAACTGAAGATAATGAAATTTGAAGATTTACGAGCCTACAAATTTTGTAATTGAACGTGGAAATGCTAAATCTCGGGGATTTAGGAAGCGGGAAAGTTTTCAACTCTGAAGATCATTCTATCAGACACGGATGAAGTTTTATGAGAGAATTTGGTGAAAAGCAGACAAATATTGGCTTAAATGATTTATCTTTTCAATAAATCCGTAAATCCTGCAAAATATGGTTAGTAATAGCTATTTTACGCGTGGAATCAAGTCATTTTGAGATTAGTAAACTTCAGGTGGATGAACTTCATAAATTCAATATCGGTCGATTAAAGGTAAAACGAGGTAAAACTACTTTTTATTGACCGAGAATCAACAACGCACCTAAGGGTCATAAAAGTTTCACACTTCCACACCATTTTCTGAAGCTGACTAGTTCTTCGCAGAAATTAAAGCGTGTGCAAGGAACCAAACAAACATCACGTACGACAAAAAAAGGAAACATTTTCAGACAAATTGTCGAAGCACATCTGGAATTTTAATTTACCGCAAAGAAAAGTTCTTTAAAAGGCGATTGAAAATAATTTTTTTATTCGAAATCATGAATGAATGAGAGTTCGTCTATTATTGCTTATAAGATTGGAATCATATACTTTTATGCTTTTTTCGTGTCTCATAATGCTGCAAGTTTATTTTATTTTCGCTCCGGAAAAGACACAATCACAACAAACAAACGAGTTTTTCCAAGTAATTTTTTGTAGCATCAACGTAATACATTTTTTACGAGTTTTTAGGCCAGTCTCTTCGAATTTGTCCCATTTTTTGGAATCTTAAAGAACGTTGCAGCTCAAGATTACAAAAGTTATTTAATCCAATCTTCATAACAGCAATGACTGAGTTATGAAATGAATATTTTATGCTCCAACGAGGCGCAAAAGCCTTCGAAGAATCTCAAGATTCTGTCCAATGAAACTTTGACCGAGCGTCCACAATAAAATAGCTGAAAGAAATTGCTTTAATAAAGTCACCACGTTTTTTGGTTCACATTGACTTGTTGCTTCTCTGTTCATGCTTCTAACCTTGTTTTGCTGCTTCAGAGGAATTCGTTATCAATAAGCTTTACAATTCAAGCTTTAAATGTTATCGAAAAGTTCCAAGTGGGTTAATTACTTCTTTGAAACGATTTTGGTTCAACTTTTAATGCAGAAACTTACGTGATTAAAATTTGATAAAAAAAATCGTTGATTAGGTCTGAGGTCGACTGAACTATATGATCGTATTAGCACACTGAAGAGATGGGCTTATTAGCATAGTAATGAGATTCTTTGTGCAAGTCCTTTTATTTCGCTGCACGTTGGTGAGAGTTTCTTTTGTCAATGGGTGTCCTTCAACATCCGTTCCGTTTAATAAAACTTTTGAAAGTTCTTTGATTTGATTGAACGAACTGAGAAGCTTCTGTTAGATTGAACTTTATGACTTGAGTTGTCTTGAGGGTTAGCATTATTGAAAAAAGAGTTCGTGGAAGGTTGCGCGATTTTTTTTTTGAAGATTTGGTTGGTTACGACTTAGAACCTTCTTGAAAATCATCATAAACTGGCAGCAGAAAATTCAATTTTGACGATTATGGAAATTTCTAGAAGAAAAGTTCTAAGAAGGTGCTTTTGGATTCAGCTCTTTTGATTCGGATCTTAATCACATTTTCCCACCATTTAACGGTGTTGTTGAATGAACTAAGCAATAATTGCTCAATTTACTCATTTTTAGGGTATTTTCTTTTTTTTGTAAATTACCCGACGAAGTCTGAGATAATTTCCTCAAATAAAAACAGATTGAGTATTGTTCTTGACACGTCGATTTTCAATTAACTAGTCTGACACTTTGGAAACAGAACCTTTTTTAGATGAAAAGTCGCTAAATAAAAGTCAGGTCAGATTTAAAGGAGATTAATTTCGTAATCAATAATTTCAACTCACCTTTGGCTTAGAAAAAGAAAAATAACTTCCTGGACGCTGGTCCGGAATCGAAGTTTCTCCATAGCTTGGTAGATTCAGATTGCTTTGGCAATTTTTTCCATTATTGTCTAATTATTCTCCAAATTTGTTTTAGGGCTCTTCGTTTGTTCAAGATCCACCCACTCACGAGAACATCGCGTTTCTCTGTTCATGTGGCCGTTGTCTTACACCAGCTAGCAATCTTTTTTCCAGCAAATTATGGAAAAGAAACTTCTTTGTTTCAGAGCTTTTTCAGACCATGTGACAATGATGAATGAGCACGGCAATATTGTCGTCGCGAGATATACAATCCAAGTACTGCGAAAGAAATTTCTCAACAAAACTTCTTTTCCATTGTCGTCAAATTTGTTTGAAAAGGGCAAATTTTCCTCTCATGGATGTGGAAATTTTCCGAATGACAAAAAAAAGTTCACTGAGGTACAAAGCGTTTTTCAAAGACTCGCGCTTCAGTATGGCGATGATTAAGCGAAGACGAAAGATGATGAAAAGTCTTGGTACGAGTGAAGAATCACTTTGGAACGCTTGACTGCGATCACCATTAGCCTTTCGTCGTTGTATTTATCAACTGGAATCGATGCTTTATAGCTTTAGGTAGCAAGAAGATTCGATGAATCGGTCGAAAGACAAGAAAAAACGATTTAAACCTGATTCAATGTTCTTTTTTGCGAGTTCGAGAATATTTATCTGAGATTTGAACGCAAAATACGCAAAAGAATTAAAATTTGGAATATAAAATACAAAAATGAATAATTTATGATTTTTCTTGTGCTTTTCCCTGGACAAACCATCCGTACCGTGGGGAAATATCGAGGTTTTTGTTCTTGAAGTTTCATGTTCCATGCGTTTAGCATTATTCATCTGTGTCGAATCCAACCAATTTCAGACAGCACATCAGGAAGATTCTGGGAAAACAGAAAAAGGTGTGAAGGGATCCGTTGATAATCGATTTAAAAGCTTTGAATGTTTAGTGAAAGGACCAAACCGGACTTAGATGTCATTTAAACGGTCGACATTTGTCTGAATTTTCCTTTTCTGCTTTGCGCAATCTGTTTCGATACTCACATAACGTCAGCAAACATCAGAATAGCCCCCAGAATAAAATCGCTCGGACACAGCTCGAAAATTTCAGCGTTGAACAACACCTGGAGATTCAACAGCATAGCCATTGTGAGGACCGTGACAGCAATAAGTGCGTAAATGATTTCTATCACCGGAATATTCACGCTGTAAACATTGATTAAGGCACTGATGGAAAATGTGAACAAAATCAAAAAGCCCGCGACTATAAGAATATTCCACTTTGCGAAATCGATCGGGGCGGACAACGCCAGTATCAGCAGCAACAGGAATATCAAAGCTTCGCTAGCCAGCACGATCAGAATCAATTTCGTGTTGAATGTTGCCGTAAAGACTGCTAGAGCTAACGTCATACTTTCAACCTGGAAAGACGAAAAAATTTAGTTCCAAGAACCTCACATAATCAAACTGATCTGACTCAATTAGGTGAGGGATTGAATCTAGCTACAAATCCAATAAAAAGTTTGATCATTTGAAAAGCTTACCAGCGCAAGAAAAAGGATGAAATTGAACGGAAAGACGCTGCGGGCCACGTTTGAGCAAGATAAAATCATACAAGTGCAAATGAAAACCGTTCCGCCAATGTAAACCATCCAGTAATGTTCCGTCAGGAAGGATTTTATGCCTTTTCTGGAAGTGTGGGAAGTGGTAAAAAGTGGAAATCTGCAGCTTCAACAAACTCACTCAACAATGACCAGCATAATTTGTACAAACATCAGCATCAAGGCGAAGATCAACAAAGAGAACACGCGACGAACGAAACACAATCGCTCACAATTGCCGCTGAAACCTGGCGAGAAGCGACAAGAACCCGTCATTGTTCACACTTGTTCAGATTAAATTAATTTTCACTCAAATTTTTCAAAAATGTCTCGTTATTTTCACAATGGTGACTTTGTCGTGATAGCTTGACAAAGTTTTTTGTTTGTCTGCTAGAGTTTTTTTAAAAGCCCTGCTTAAATTTTAATGAGTTTTTCGAAAACAACGCGATTTTTATTTGCTCAAGCATGTTCTGCAATTCCCTGATTTAATCACGAATCCAAAGGGAGTTTCTACAAATAAATGCAATTAAGACTTTGACTCGGCTGCCACAAGTGTTCGTCGTAGCATCCATGCAACTCCAATGACAGCGGAACTTGATGCAATTTTCCAAGTTTTTTGTCGCTTTAAATGGCAACTGATGAGAAAACAGAGTGGAGTTAAATTTTCCATGAGTGGTGCTTGATTGTGCCATGTATGAAGCCACTTATCTCGTTCTAAACTGTTTTACAACAAATGTATCCTTCAACTTGTTAAAATGAATTCAACTGTGTTTGATTTCTTTAACTTCAGAATATTTCTGGAAACTTTTGCCTGAAAAGTTTGGACAATGCGTAGAAAATTGTAGCCAGAATGTTTTGCACGACTTCAATGTTTCCAAGCAACGAACTCGTTAGTCCCAAACAAGTCACAGGTGTCAAATAGCAATTTGAGAAACAAGAATTCACTGACTCTAGGTGCAAGTTCTTTGAGTCAAGTCACGGAGAGAGTTTTCAAGCTCCATTTGTCGTTATGGTTGCAGACGACTTCCAATGGATGTCCAAAAAAAGCTTTTCACCTTCAATTTGAAAATAAAATAGTTTAATGATTCCATTATCAAGGCATTAAACGTGTTGAATTTCTGTTATAAACTTTTAAGGGCTTCTTGTTCAATGAAGCGTCACAAAATAACGTGTAAGTGCTGGTTGAAAATAAACACCGTAAAATAAAATGAAATATGAAAAACTAGGGTTTGTCCTCCGAAATTGAAAAGTTTTCATCGGGTTGCAAAGACACACAGAAATTTCAGATCGAAAACTTTTGAACTGTCAAAAGATTTGATTTTTCAAACATCACCAACGATTGACCAACTTCAAATATTTCAAACATTTCAAATATCAACAAAGAAAGTGTTCTATGGCTTAACAAGAAACTTTCCTTGAATTAAAAAAAAAAACAACTGCAAAAAAAATTAACTTTTTCCATGCTCATCGTCACATTGTTTAACAACTGATTTAATTCTCGTTACAACTACTTACAATGCCACGGTATTACGGCAACGAACAAGCCTCAAAGTTCTCATGATTTTTAATCCAATTTGTGCGATATCAATTGAGAACCATTTCACACGCTTAGCATTAAAGAGATTCAGGCAAGTGCATTTTGTTTCCGATGTTCTTTTGACGTAACTAAGTTTCTTAATAACTGCAAGGATTTTCTTAATTGAATTATTGTAAGGTAATCACGTCTGTATAAGAATTTGGTTCAAAAGCCAAGCGTCAACCAGAGTTAGTTGAACGTTGTGGAGTGCAGTTAGCAGCCTCAAAAGCAGATTGCTAAACTTTAGTCAGATTTGTTTCTTTGTGAAGTTTGATCGGCAATAGAAACGAAAAATGTTAAACGAAACGGGTCCGTTTGCGTCGCCACTTCGTGAGCCTGGCGAAGAAGTCAAATTTTTAGGCTGGAACCTGGAAGCTGATGAGTTGTTTCTTTTACATCCCCACTGGCAGGTTCGACCACATTTTCTGTAGCTTACGTGTTGGTTGATTTGTTTTCTTTCCGCAGTCGTTTCAAGCCCCGCCATTCTACTATCACCTGCTGTTGGCCATTATCTATTTCTTCTTGATGTGTGCGTCGACATTAGGCAACGGAATCGTTATCTGGATTTTTTCTTCGTAAGTTTGTTCCATTTTGTTGACGATTTTTTTATCTTCTTTTCGACTTTGACAGGACAAAATCTTTGCGGTCACCTTCAAACTTTTTCATAGTAAATCTGGCAATATTTGATCTCTGCATGGCTGTAAGCATAAAGCTCACTCAAATCGTGTTAAAAATCTGAAAATTACGTTTCTAGTTTGAGATGCCATTACTTCTTTACAACTCTTTCTACCAAAAACTCGTGGGTGGATTAGTATCTTGCAACGCATACGCAATTCTTGGAAGCTTCTCAGGAATTGGCGGTGCGGCAACCAACGCTGTAATCGCTTTCGACAGATTCAAAGCCATTTCTAGTCCAATGGACGGAAAAACGACAGGTGGACAGGCGATTTTCTTCATTATCATTACGTGGGCCTGGTCTTTGCCTTTTACAGTTCTTCCTGCGCTTCAGATCTGGGGTCGGTACATTCCCGAAGGCTTCTTGACAAGTTGTTCCTTCGACTACTTAACCGACGACGACGACACGCGCGTATTTACTGCTGCTATTTTCGTAAGATCTTCAATTTATATTTCACTTAATTCTATTAAAAGCAGCACTTATGGATTTCAGGCGTGGGCGTATTGTATACCGATGTTTATTATCGTCATTTTCTACTTCAAGCTCTTTAAGCACATCGTTGCTCATGAAAAAATGCTGAAGGATCAAGCAAAGCGAATGTAAGTCCTAAAATTCCTTTCCACTCACGGAAACTCTAATTTATGTAAATTTATGTAAATTTATTTTTATCTAGGAATGTGCAATCTCTGTCAAACAAGGAAGAAGGCGCTGCATCGGTTGAGATGAGGATAGCGAAAGCTTGCTTCACGATTTTCTTCCTTTACGTTTGCGCTTGGACGCCTTATGCAATCGTCGCCCTTATCGGATCTTTCGGGAACAAGGCCTTGCTGACGCCAGCCGTGACAATGATTCCTGCTGTTTGTGCAAAAATCGTTTCCTGTATCGACCCTTACGTCTACGCCATTTCGCATCCAAGGTATAGAGCAGCTTTGGAAAAGAAATTGCCGTGGATAGGAATCAAAGAAGACTTGAAAGATGACAACAAGTCGAGTAACACGCAAGCTACAGAAAATGCTGCTTAAACTGCAGAAATGTGCTTTCTTTACATAATTGAACTGACGATTACTTTATGCAAACCGCTGAAATATTAATTGCGAGATGGACAAATGAAACGCTTTCCATTGACAGTGACTGTGATGCGTCATGAGTTCAGTGGGAGTGCAATATATTTTCGAAAGCTTTCAAATAAAAGTTTTATTCCAAATAACACAAAAACCATTTCAATTTCTACCTGACTTTTTTGTTCATTCACAAATGCATTCAAAATCTCATCAAATCGTTCTATTGTGTCTCAGTTTCTCATCAAGATTAGGTGCTATCCCATAAATTTGTAAACATTTCATGATAGCAATAAAAACAACTTTAAAAGAAAACAAAAGGTTTATGAAACCCTTCTCAACCTTACCAAATTTATTCAAAGTTTCTGAGAATTTTCGTACCTTTTGTAGCAGGTGGATCAAGTTGCAGCTTTAGGTGCAGGCAATTGGAGCGTGAATAAGTTTAAGCCATGAAATCACAGTGCCTACTTGAACTGTTTTCTGCTGTTTTGTTGTGTTTTCGATCCGTTTACCCTTTCACAAGCGATTGGTTTCTTGCTATTCTTGCTGCTTTTACGTTCAAAACACTTAAGGGTGGTAATTATTCGCTAATCGGGTTATTTCTACCAAAGGGCTTTAAGAGTTTGCCGTTTTGTAGGCTTTGATGGCTTGCTATCAACGCAGCTTATTCTTTCGAACAATTTTTTAAAAAGGCCGGTGATCTTGAACAAACTTGAAGACTTTTTAAAAAAGTTCCAAATACTTGGAAACCTCATCGACTTGACATGGAAAGTCAATCAGAACTCAGTTTCATTAAATATGTATGTCTTTTAGATACTCTCATTTATGAGTGGTCGAAATACTTGTAGAATAAACTTCCGAAATATATTGACTCTTGAAAAGGTCACGAACTTTTCTCATATCGGAATTCAGTCAATGGAATTTTTGTTGTGAGGCTACTTCTAAAGGTTGCTTCTTAATTTTTCTAGAATTCTTGTCTGATAATGAACATCTCTTAATGATAAAGTTCACCCCACTTTTTTTAAAAACGTCAAAACTTCTAAGCTTCTTCCAATAAAGAAATAAATTCGCTAAGTTTGGTGGTTCTCAAAAAAATTAGGTGAGCTTTATCATTAAGAGATGTTCATTATCAGTAAAGCGCCCTAGTAGATTTAGTCAGCAATCTTCTTGATGAAGACAAGAAATTTGACGCCGGAAACAAAGACCAATAGAGCCTAAAAATGATTTGAACAGAAACTTATTTCCCTGAACTTAAGTTAAACGGAAGTGGGAAAAGATTTACGATTTTCTATTCGTCCATGTTTGTTATTTCAGCGTAAATTGTTTCTTTCAATTAGACTTCTAATTCAATGTTATTAAAATCCATTTTTTAATTACACAAAACACTTTCAGTTTATTAGTTTATTAAGAGAAGTTTAATGAAATTTGTACTTTATCGAAATTGTTAGTCACGCCGGTTAAAAAAATCGTAAACCACGTTTATTTTGAATTTCCACATTGGTGTTAGTGAGACGCAACCTTTCACAAGCACTAGTTTTTTGCCCGTATATGACGGTTGTTAAAATCAACATTTTCTCGTCTTCTAAGCTACTTCCTTAAAAAGAAGTTAAGATCTCAATGATTTTCTTCCAATTCCACAAACTTATATGTATTTCCACCAAGGTATGCAAACTAAAAACTAAGTCAATCATAGTCGGACAAACTCGAACTCTCACAAAACCCCAAATCAAATATTGCAAAAGTCGAAAACACTCGGTCGCGAAGTAAATTTAACAGGGACGCAAATTAAAACCTGAACTAGCCCGGTTGATCGATATTTAAAGACTATAAGTGGTCGTGAAACCGCGGACACCAAAATCATCATGTAAAACTAAGTGAAAGAGTGAAAATTGCGAAAAATATTTTTGTTTTGAAATCGTGAGGAAATATTGTGAAAAATGGTTTTCGAGAGTCTCGTCGCCGACTTGCTGAACCGTTATCTCGGCGAGTATGTCGAGAACTTGGACAAGGGTCAGCTGAAGATCGGAATTTGGGGAGGTAAGCTGTCGCAGTATGGTCGTGGCTCTTTTCCGCAGTGAAAATTGCTTTGAAATTATCGATTTTTTGTGTCACTCGATTCACTCCTTTGTTTACGAACCATTCACGGAATTTCGTTATCGAATGTGATGACGAACGACTACGTCGTGAGGTCGAGGTGTAGCCATAAACTAATTGAGTTAATGTCTCGGTCTCGATTGATCTTAAATAGAGTCGAGGAGCAATGCAAAGTAGTGTCTACACGTTTTCGTGAAGCACGCAATAGCCGAGTCAGCTGATTTGCCTCACATCACTCCCAATGTTTTCGTGCAAATGACATCATCGGCCCGAATTTATCTTCGCTCGATAGAGAATTCCTTCTGTTCGAATAACTTCATCGCATTTGTTTACACTCAGACCTGAAAAGAGGTGAAATGCGAGCATTTTCACGTGCTTGCGCTTGCCACGGCATTCCAAAAAATTCGTTCATACGTGAACATTCAGAATCAAATCGATATGCGGTTGATTAAGTTGTTGTTGTGATCGATGATGAACGACCAAGCTTTCGATTTCTTTTCCTTGTGTCTGTAGCTCGAGCACAAATTTGGAAGGAACCTTCTTAATAAAATCACGTTAACCAACCAAATTTATGCTTGAGGGTGAGGCACAACTGCATATCCTTATTCAAAAAAACCCCAATTCAAGCTATAAAATGTTGTCAACAAGGAAAATTTCGTTCCCCTCGACACCACCTTGACTTGTGGGCATGCCTTGATAGGCTTCCTAAGATTGCTTCAAAACAAACTTCCGACTTAATAAACAAATCGTGCTTTCCCGATGTTTCAAGCCAAATCCAATCATGACATCACCGGCATCGTCGCGAGCTCATATGAGCGAATGTTCCTATGTATAAAAGCTGCTTTTGACGTTTTTGCTCGCATACGATAGCTGTTGGTTCTGTGTTTATTTATATATTTTTTTATTTCGTTTTCGTTGAGCCATAGTCATGAAACGGTTTAAATTCGCTTTTAGAATGTTATCAAATTATTCAAATGGCTCATGAAATCGAAATAAAAGAAACACAAAGCAGCAAACGTGAACTCAATTTGTGCGGAAAGGGGTTGGGCGAGATCTGGTGAATTAAAGACGTAGCTGTCCGGGGTGGAAACCCGCATGAATAATGTCTTCGTGTTGTTTACGACTGCCCCGGTCTCTTGTTTTAGAAAATTTAGTCTCGTTTTGACGGAATTGTTCAAATGGTAAATACTGAGAAAGCAAAAGGAGCGCGCAATTACTCAAGAAAAAACAATTGTGCAAAATTTGTTATTGAAGCGCCTGAAGTTTGAAGGCATGCTAAAACATCAAGCAATACTGACACAAAGACAAATAAAAGTCTCATAAAATTGTAGCTTGAGGTAACAATGAGCTCACATTGCTTAAGTAAGAGCCGACACCTCGTGTTGTGCAACCCTGTTGCTTCTGCAATTCGCAAATATTAATAAATAAATGATCAACCACTTGTTGATAATGCTTTGCACTCGTCGCATGTCCTTTGCATAAAAATTTCTTCTTTATTTTGATTTTTTCCATATTTTTCAATGGTTCATAAATAATTGTGGCGTAATTCGCAATTATTTCCGGCCAGTAATAATAATTGCAGGCACTTTACGCCGTCAGCGGTTTTCAAAACACGTTGTGATGGCTTTTGTGATGAATTCTTCTGCGAATTTCTCGATGGCGCGAAGCTTGTCGGATTTTTCCTTATCGTCTACCGCGGCTAGTGCCTCACCCTTGATAATGTTGTTGACGAATGTGTCGTCGTCTGTAAACTTTCCGTTTATGCACTCTGTTTGCTTTTTATCGCCCGACACTTCAGACATTTTCTCGACAATGTCAGACCGTACTTTGCCGGTGAACGCCGCGATATCAGCAACGCATTCTTTTTCATTGCTGTCGTAAGCAACTGCATCGAATTCTGGTTCATTGAATCCATTTGTTTTTGAGTATGCAGCGAGACATTCAAACGTTGGACCAACGCTCGTGGTTGCTGTAATTGGCTGCTGGCTCCATAACGCAGCGATAATGAAGGCAATCAAGTGACTGTAAATTTAAATTGGAGTTTCAGGTATTTTCTAACAAAATTAAAACTTTTTGTACCAAATCTTCATCGCGAATCTTTCTCCGCCCAGTAAAGTCCACTCCATGCAATGACCACTTAACAACTAACCCGCTCTGTCCCATTTCTTTCTTTTTGAAATTCGATTTGGGAGGAAGACGAGAAACCAGTTTCCGCAGCTTAACTGTCTGACGACCTCTCGCACCGCTTTCTCACTCGAATGTTAATTTTAGCAGTCATTCCGACTGCTATCTCTCGCGTGTGCTTTATCAATAATTCAATCCACTTGAGATCCACATTCGGGGACGACCAGAGATTGCGGTGATGGCAATGGTACACTTCTGCGCTTGGCATCATAAACTTCATCATCCTTGCAAGTCTTCTGGCTTCAGTTACTAATCGATGATTACATTAAAACGGCACAGACAGTCTTTCAAGATTTATTTTTATTGAAAGTGCTTAACACGTCGAAATATTTTCCGAGATTTGCGATAAAATTCTAACGAAATTATCACGTTCATTGAGCTTCTGTTCGGGCGTGATGTTGACAGTCGTAAGCGCAGTGATTTTCATCATTAAGTCAAAGTAGTCCGCTTGTCGAAACTTCTCCAGCGCGCATTCGACCTTTTCGCCGTTGACGGTCTCGAGATAAAAAAATCCAAGCTTTTCGTAGATCTCTTCGTTTAATTTCCTGATCATCGCTTCACAGTTGAGCCCGGTGGTGTTGATTTTGTGGGGATTTGGATCAATGTTGTACAACTCGGTGTCGATGAGACTGTTCTTAATTAAGTACTTTTTGATGCAGTATTCCTCAGCGCGATTAGCGTCGCTCTGTTCAAGCTTTTGTTGGGTCTTAAACAAAGCATCAAACTCTTCAGCAAGGTCGGTTACGCCTTTGCACGACACGACGGTGCCTTTGATGTAGCCCAGAACCATGTCAACAGTGTTGTTCAATCGGCCTGTTTGTTCCGAAGACCCCGAGTACTCCAAGGCAGCAGCTTTTATCATCGAACTAACGAATGACTCGCTTCCGGTGAGATTTTCGTAAATACACGACGAGTATTTGGGGGCAATCTCTGTTTCGTTGATTTTTGAGCGAATTTCTTTGCGGATGTCGCTGATGAACTTGTGACGCATCACAACACATTCTTCCTTCGAGCTATCATAATCCACCGGGTCGAACGCAGGATCCGTGATTCCTTTCGTCTTTGCGTACGCGGCCAGGCAATAAAATATCAGAGGTGGCTTTGACGCGGTTAGTGCCAAAGTCACGGCGACCGCAGCGAAAATAAATTCTCTGAAAACCAGAACACTTTAACGAGCGCAGTTAAAAGTTTATTCGAGAACTTTACCTGAGAAACATTCTGGTTCCTTTTCCCGCAATATCAAATTTCAAACTGCGAATCGTTACCGAGAGATTCGCAACTTTTATACTCTCAACTGTTTTATTCATAAAAGGATAAAAAGAAGTAAATATCTCTCGAAACCGGTTTTGCCCGTGACGAAATTTTATTTTTGGAACTTTCTGACGCGCTGTCCTTGAACTTGACTTCACACGACGTGACGCCGTCTTTAACTTCCGTTTCGAGTGCATCAAAAAAACGAGTTTGACTCGATTTACGATTTTGTTTTCTCTTCCTTCAGGCGATGTCGTGCTGAAAAACCTCATTCTCAAACAAAGCGCATTGAGCGAACTTGATTTGCCGGTGCAAACAACGTACGGTCACCTGGGAAGTTTGGTGTTGAAAATACCGTGGAAGAATCTATATTCTGCTCCGGTTGAAGCTTATATAGATAGACTGTACTTGTTGGCAGTGCCAAATAGTTCGGTTCGCTACAATGCCGACCGCGAAGAGAAGAGTTCACTCGATGCAAAGAAAGCAGAGTTGGAAAGGATTCAGCTGGCCAAGAAGATGGAGCAGGAAAAGAGTAAGTTAGACAGCGATTTGCAGATGAATTTCGTTTATTTCATTAATTACAAACAGACAAGCCCAAGGAAGACAAAACCTTCGCTGAAAAGCTTTCAACTCAAATCATCAACAACGTCCAAATCAAAATCGGTGACATTCATATCCGCTACGAAGACAACGTGTCCTGTTCAACTCCATTCGCCTTCGGCATCACTTTGAGCAACTTCAGCGTGCACACGACCGATGCAAATTGGCAGAAAACACTTGTTGCAAAATCGATGACCGAGATCTACAAAGTCGCGCAGTTGGAGTCGCTTGCTGTTTACATGAATTGCGATTGCAAGCTGTTCCAGGAATACTCGCAGGACAACTATTTGGTCATGTTCCGAGAGTCGATTGCATCGAAAAAGACAAAACCAAGCGATTACGATTTTATCCTCGGCCCAATCACGTCCGAAGCAAGGCTCAAAATGAATCCCGATCCAGAATCAAACGAAATTCCGTTCAGCATTCCAAAGATCATCCTGAACCTGACTATGGAAAAACTCGCGCTAGGATTGACGAAAGTTCAATACCAAGACGCAATGCAGCTCGTCGAGCAGTTGGGAAGAATGTCGCGTGCATATCCGTACAGAAAATATCGCCCACACGGCATTACCTACAAAGACCATTTCAAGGAGTGGTGGCATTTTGCCTTCCGGTGCATACTTGAAACGGATATCCGCCGACGAAAGACCAACTGGTCTTGGGAAAACATGAAAGAAACCCGTCGCTTGTGCAAACTTTACGCGTATTTGTACAAGCAAAAGTTGACAACGAAGAAACCGTCCCAGCAATTGCTAGATGAAGTTGAAGATTGCGAAAAGAAGCTCAATATTCAGAATCTCGTTATAATTCGACAGAAAGTCGAACTGGAAGTTGAGAAATTGATGAAACAGGAAGCCTCAGAAGCGAAGAAAGGTTGGTTTAGCGGTTGGTGGGGTGCAACGAAGGACGAAGGCAAGGATGGTGATGCGGATGACATCAAGAAGAAGTTCCAGGCAGCAATGACCGGTGATGAAAAGGAAAAACTTTTCAAGGCAATCGGATATCAAGAAAACGCCGTACCTACTGAACTTCCGGAGACTTTCGTGGCTATGAAGATGCACTTCGAGCTGAAATGTCTCGAGATCTTCATCAAATCAAACATCGAAAGCGAACGTTCAATCGAAAATGTCATGCACCTTCAACTTAATCATGTCAAATGCTCTATCGACCAACGACCGTCGGCACAGTCAATCAAACTGAACCTTAACATGAGAGAGTTGACGGTTTATGGCCTGCAGCAAAAGCAGTATTTGCCTGTCATGATCCAGTCGCAGCTGGAGTCGACGCAATCGCTTCTCGACGTTATGTTTGAAAGTAACCCGCTTGACAAGAGGTGCGACCAACGCGTGAAAGTTCAATCACAACCGATTCAGATCGTCTACAACGGAGAGACCGTCATTCAGCTTCTTAAAGTCTTTCAAACCCAGAAGACTGCAACTTTGTCGCAATTGCAAGATGCTGCGGCCGTGAAGCTCGTCGGTATTAAGGAACGATCGGCGACTGGTCTGCAGTACGCGATTTCTTCACACCCGCGATTGGAAGTTGATATTGCCTTTGCGCCCAGCTACTTCCTGGTCCCGAACGGCGGAAAATATACGAAAAACGAGTCTCTGCTGGTGGTCAGCTTGGGTCAGCTTGTTCTCAAGACTGAGCCGCGACCAATCACGCAAAGGAGCGTGAAGAAAATGCACGACGAAGGTGCAAACAGCGACGAAATTCTGCAGGAACTAATTTCGCAGAGCTACGACAAGTTCCAGTTCGAGATCCACAACATCCAAGTTTTAATCGCAAAAGCCAGCGAAGATTGGGAAGAAGCAATCACGATTGGACAAGGAACCGAAATGCACATCTTGGAACCGACGTTCATGAAGCTTTCCGCTTCTCTCTCTGTTATCACTGACGATCCGCGACTGCCGAAGTGCAAAATCGTTTGCGAGCTGCCTTCAATCAACATCAGCGTCACTGAAGATCGAGTTTTGGAAGTTTTGTCAATAATCACGACTCTTCCAATGCCAGAAAGTGAAGAAGTTGTTGTCAAGCCAATGACAAAGGATCTTGGAATCGTCGGATCAAGCTTGTCGCTGTTGAAGTTCTTGGACGATAAACAGCAGAAGCTACAGAAGCGAATTGAACCACCGCCAGAAGTTCAAGACTTGACTGATGGTGTTGTTCAATTCACTGATGTTGAAGCGTACTTTGTGCTTCAAGAAATTGCTATTACAATCTGTAAATCGAGAATCGAACGTGAAGACAGCTCATCAGACGAGTTTGGAACGCCAAGCGAAGAATTCCTTGACTGCGAGAACAAAATAAACTTCGTGTCACCGTCGTTCAAAAGCGTTCAGTTCGAGATGAATCCGCCACCCGAACCGGTCGGCGATCGTCAGAAAATGTTGTGCATGAAAATCAAGAAACTCGAGATAACAGCAGCTCAGCGAACTTACGAGCTTGTCGTCGATTTGAAACTTGGCGCCGTGTCGTTCGATCAGTTCAGACTTAAGAACGAGAAGGAAATGATGTTGCAAGTCATCAATACACCGCGGTACCACTCCGGCAACGAATGTTTGTTCACTTTGAACTACACAAACGTGAGAAATTTTGTTTTTGAATCAATTTTTTATTCCTAATCTTTAAAACTTTAAATTAGTGCAAGAAAACCTCGCCCGAATTCATGACCAAGTATCACTCAGTGGAGCAGCTGATCGAAGTCAAAATGTCGACAATCGTACTTCTTCTGAACCAGGACGGAATCTCAGAACTCATTCAAATTGCCAATGATATTCAGGGAAGAGTTGACTCCATCGTTAGTGCAAACCTGAAGCCGAAAGATCGAATGGCTGATGCTGCGGGCCCGCAAACATTTTTGGAAGTCGCAAAAGAAAAGCTGCCAATGATTTTAGAGGAAGGCGAAGAAGAACCCTCGTCCGTCACGCCGAGTGAGTTTAGTTGCAGTAGGAATTAGTGTTTCAAAAATATGCACAATGAGATGACGCAGTTCATGAGTTTTTCAATGTTTTTTTGGTTACACAAATTCCTAATTAATTTTTCTAGCGAACGTTTGGTTAACAAAATTATTTTTGTTTTTTTTTCTTCTTTTGTTCTCATGCCTGACTTGAAACAATTTTATTTACTTTTGTTTTTTGATGGACGTTTTTGTTTTTGAAACGTTGAACTAACGCGCAGGCAAACCGCGCAAAAAACCCAAAATTGTAGATTCAATCAAAATCAAACTGAATGCAAAAATGGAAGACGTCACTGTGAAGTTGGAGAATGATGTTCGAGAGATTGCTGCGTTGGAGGTTTGATTGGAAATTTCCAAGTCACGCAGCTCTCTATATGATTTTCTGTTCAACAGGTAAAAAATCTGACATCTGGCGTCACAGTGAAGTCGTCGTACACAGAAATCACAATGAAACTAGAAGACATCATCGTGACTGACTTGAACCCACGGACGATTCATACTAAAATTTTGTCGATCATCGGTGGTAACGCGATGACCGTTCAGTTTGTGCTGTTCAACTTGGAGCAAACTTCCGACTACAATTCTGATAATATGAAAATTGACGTGACAATGGGCTGCGCTAAAATCGTTTTTATGAACTGGTTCGTCACTTCAGTCCTTAACTTTTTGGACAACTTCCAAACCGCACAAGAACGAATCAAGGAAGCATCGAAAGCAGCTGCCGAAGCCGCAAAACAGAACGTCGTTGCTGCTTACGAGCAAGCAACTCGAATCAAAATGAATATAAAAATCAAAGCGCCCATCATTCTCGTTCCCGTTCATTCCAAAAGCTTGGAAGCAATCGTTATTGACTTGGGTAACCTGAAAATTTCAAATCTTTTCAAAAACTTGGACGTGAAGAACGATCATGGACCGGCAGTCATCGATGAGATGAAAGTTGAACTGAGCGACGTCAAATTGTCAAAAGTTTTGCTTCATGGACACGAAGACGATGGCGACAGCAGTCACATTGCTTCTGACACATCAGTGTTGTCACGGTTCAGGTCATCAGGTAAACTTAGTTTTGAAACAGCCCTTTGAAAAGCTTTTAACTTCCTTCGATTCACAGAACTTGACTACGAAATCGATCCAAAAGACTACGTCCTAAAACCAACAAGCTTTGCCTTGATGGTGAAACGTAACTTGACTTCTGGCTGGTACAAGGACTTGCCTCAAATCGAAATATCGGGTCGACTTAACTCGATTGAGCTGAATATCATCTCCCAAGACTACAAAGTCATCATGCAAATCCTCGAGAAGAACATGACTGAGGGCCAAAACGAGTTCAAGAAGCCGAAACGGCCGACCAGGTCTGCATCCACATCGACGGAACCAAGCAAAGGTGAGAACGCTTTGAAAACTGCTTTGTCTATGCCCGTGGGAATCCAAAAAAAAGTGACTAATAATTAAAATCATTGCGCTCCAGCCCTGATTAACACAGAAATGTCACCGGGCTTACTTATAAATTTTTGCATCGATCAGAAAACTTGCGGGATTCAATTTTTGACGCGTAAAGCCATAAAAACCGTGAGCTTCACCTTTTGCGTTCAACTTCCCAACTTTTCAACTTGAAATTCTTTTTAAAATGTTCTTGAACTTTTTGAACGTTTTTTTATTTAAATTATCCTTCAACTTAATCTCGTGAAATTCCGTTCGTATTTTTTGCACAATAAAATGTGTGTTTCCCCCTTTCGTGTCTCTTTCTCACTTTCCTCGATTATGATTTTGTAAAATTTGGTTTCAACAAAATTTTAAGTAAGAGTTGTGTGTTGACAAATTGGCGTGTGATTTTTTTATGGTTTTCGAATGGGACCGTCCAATAAAGACTGTGCGTGGTATTTTAATGTTACATCAAGTCTAGTGACCTGCACTTTACTGTCAAAAGTCACTAGACTTCAAGGAAATGCAACTTGTTGCCGTTTGCACATCAAAATGGGTTAAACAGCTACAAGAATTAACACTTAAGGTTGCCGACAAACCCAATCCCACTGCCGTCATTATTGGACGCTCCCTCCCACTTACACAATCTATGAAAAGTTAATTGTACAAACAAATCATGATTTGTATTATCATTAATCATTAGTTGTTGCTGACGACGAAGACGAAGAGGGTGAGTTTTTCATTTTATGTTGTAGAAACTCGTATAGAGCTAAAAATGTAGGTCCGTGATCAATGTTGGTTCGTGAAAAAGATAAG